>CALYLW010002286.1:0-57336 GCA_944989445.1 Ampullaceana balthica | reverse complement strand
ATGGAACACAACATTCTTCGAATAACAGTGAATTAAATGGAAAAGAAATTGCAAACAAATCTTAGAAATACCTTCGTATACGAACTGACATAACGAATGTGCTAAGATAATTGACACAACCTGCTACGTTATTGCCACGCGTTCGTTGAAAACAAAATATATATTTAAGTATAATTTTGTTTAGGAATTTAACATCTAGGACTACACACTTGCCGTAAATCCGCAAAGCATTTTGGTTTTAATCCATCTCAAGAACTGTATTACAAGATTAGTTTACAACCCTGCATATAATTATAGCACTTTTGTTGTCATCTATGTTATTTCGCACATGCAAAAATGCGTTGGTATATTTGTACGGGATCTCAGTGCCATGAAGTCAGCCAGCTACTCAATGATGAGGATGATTATGCTAAGGATGATATGTAAGCATTGAGTCAATTATGATATCATGACTTGAATAGAGTTAATGCGATTCGGGACTAAAGAGAAAATAATAATTTAATAATCCTCATTTATACATTCAAAAACTAGACCACATAATATGAAACAATGTGTTTATTTTTTCCAGCCCATGGCATCAGAGCTAACGAAATGATATTGTGTGGTAGGTTTCTTTTAACTAATCCCATGTTTTGTACAGTAAACACTAGATAAATGTCCAATAAACTCTAGATATGTGTCAAGTAAACACTAGATACATGTCCAGTAAACACTACGAACATGTCTTGTATCTTTTACAGGAACTAATTTTCTGGCCGGTATCATGAGTTTCATCAAGCGTGTCTACGGGTGACCAAACTATATCTCAAAGTCAAAGACAAAGCACTGAGCTATAATATACCAAATTAATGTTGTAGCGAAGATAACTGTTGAATTAGATAAGTGACATTGCATGAAATAGTTACGTACCTGAGTAACTACGTGTGATGATTTTCTCTCATCGTGAAATGGAATTTTTTATCATTGAATTAAATAAAAATTTCTCTATAACTTGATTCATTTTGTCTTCATATAATTCTCCAAAACATTTTTTTTAAAAAGATAAATAAAATATTTTCCTAATAAATAATTTCTTTTTTTTTAAATTAATTTTCCTTATGTGCGAAATCAACGATTTCTGTCTATCACTCTCTGTATATGTCCCACAGAAACTATGTATCAGTTTACGCCTGAAAGCAATTTTGTATGTCCGTCAAAACCTTTTTATGTTCTACAATGTTATGTTACGCTGTAATACTATGATAGGCGGATGTACAACCAACTTCAATGTATTGAAAGGACATACGTTCAGTTGGATGCCTTGGCAATGGAATTTGAAAGGAGTTTCAAAGACTTCAAAAATCTGGAACCACTGTTCAATATCATCAGTCCGTCACTTTGTGCAGAAGCTGTTTCAGCCCCAGAGGATATACAGTTAGAACTGCTTGACCTACAAGCTGATTATAACCCGAATGAGAAGTTCTATTTGCATTCGGTTTCTTTCGTCTTTTTTTTCTTTTCTTTTTTTTATCCTTTGGTTTTTGTTTGTTTATAAATTTGTTATCGCACTGAAGCCACTTCCCACTAAATATGATGTAGGAAATGTAATCAAGAACTTTTCTTTTAAATTGCAGTTTCCGCCCATATTTCAAGATAAACCGAAGTGATCTACTTTTCTATACAGAATTGTTGTTAGCCGCTTTTGAATTTAAATTTAAATTCATCATTTTTAGTTCCTTCCATCTAGTCTTCTTGTAACTGTGGATATTATTCTGTGTTTGTACTTCAAAAAGGATTCGATATCCAATCATGTATGTTCATGTTCAAAATATCATCAAATCTTTGATAAAAATCTAAAATAAAGAGCATCCAAGCGCTGTCAATAAGAAAGTATGTCTTCATAATTTTTTTCCTGCTCATTAAAAATTTGGAAACTTGCTGAATTCACCTGATTCAAAACCTCTTTTGTACAGAAGAAGTTTTGTTACAAAAGCAAAAATAACAGATTTTGTTGTTATTATATTATGTTCATCACCTTTAAGTGAAAGATTCCTTTCATTAAATTTTTGAAACAAGGCGGTCAGGTAAGCGATGTCACGTTTTAATTGAATTAAATTGGATCAATAAAAACAACCCGTAAAAAACCAAGTTTTTGACTATAAATCCTTTATGTACGAGAAGTAATTAAAAGAATGTTAATTATAATACGCAGCGCCAGACCATCCAGAAATACAAAATTGCAGTTGTGTCGTAAAACATGTTTAATATAATGCGCACCGATCAGGAATATGTTTATAAAAAGAGCTGTCAATAAAATACGCACCTTTTTGCGCGACAGAAAGGTTGTTCAATATAATACGCACCGCGACGCTCTATCTCAAAAAATAGCATGATACATAGGAATAAAAAAAATAATCTAAAAAATCAATAATTTAATTACGGTACATGCGATCGATCTGAAATTTTGATACATTGTTTTTATCATCGGTACGAAACTGCCTGCAAAATTTCAGCTCGCTATCTTGCGAGCAAGTGGGTTAAAAATCGATCAAAAGTTTTGGCGACAAGCAAGCAAGCAAGCAAGGTCCGCCGCAGACACCACGAGTTAATATAAAGGATTTAAAAAGCATTAATTTTATCTTTCAAGTACGTAAGCATCGAGTATAAACAGCTTATAAAATCTATCTAAACAAGCTTTCTTTGACAACCAACGAACTTCTGTATGAAGCAGCAAACCATTAAATTCTTCATCGTTTTCAATACAAATCTGATTAAAATATCTGTCATTGAATAATTTGCTTCTGATTGTGTTGATAGATTTAATTACATATTGTAATGAATTATGTGGGCGTGCACTTATATTTTTGCAACTAGATGTTGACCATGGATTATGTAGTGTGCTGTGAATGCATTCAGCACCTCCTGTTTTTAAACATGCAATGAAACTCTTGTAGCGCGCTACTATCGCTAGATCACCAACTGTTGCTACTGAAATATTACTGAGAGGTATTCCTTTGTCTTATGCAATGCATGAAATATTGATTCTTCTTTGGAATCAGTTTGCTAATATTTAGCAAATAATAATTCTTGGAAATTTTTTTTTAGAACCGCACGTATGCTAAAAGTAAAGCTTCATTTCCTGGCAAAGTTGACTCATCAAGTTAAATAGAAAAGAGAGATGTTTTTAAATAGCCACTCAATAAATCTTCAACACCTTTAGCCATTTCATCAATTCTTATTTGCACTGTATTATTACTAAACGAATTTTTCATGATAATATCAGATGCTGGCTTGTGTAGCACAGTACGTACGTATTACTTCACGTATAGCCTGTATAATTTTTTCTTCACCAATAGTATGATGTTTTCCAGATTTGTCAATCATTAACGAAATATTGTGAGAAGCAAGCAAGCCATCGCAATATTGTGTGGTTGCTGTTGAAAATGGTTTTGCCAATGTCGGTTGTTTGATAAATTTTAATCAAAGTGTTCGAAAATAAGATAAATCTTTATCTTTTTCTCACCGTTAACTTTTCTCAAATGGTCTTGAAGTGCGCAATTGCACATATCTAAATGCAAGTGAGGGAGTATGCGGGAACCAAACCAACTTCCAAAACGTTTTTCAAAGAAAAATGAAGTCTTATGAGGGGACTACATCATTGTTTTTCTATAAATCTTCTCTTCTTTCTTTTATGCTTTCACCTCCCCCTTACAGTTACTCACCGCCCCCGAAATGGACCTGTGGCTTTCACCTTTGATAGCTTCAGCGCCCACCAGGGGACGGTAGTGTCCACTTTGGGAATCACTGCATTAGACTATCTTTGTGCTGTATTTCCTAGTTAGAACTAATAGCCTGATGTATTTTTACTACTTAGCTCTTTGTTCGTTATTCTCTAGTGTTAATAGTTAATAGTTAATAGTTAATAGTTAATAGTAATTTAATTAATGGAGTTACTCTTGTCAGTTTTAAATACTCACAAAAAGTGAATACACGTTTAGACAAAAGCTGAACTTTTTACAGGAATCATAATGATCAGAGTATAGACTACGGTGGTCAAACCGTGGCTCGCGAGCCGCATGCGGCTCTTCTGTGTCCACATTGTGGCTCAACGTACAATTTGTGAAAGATATGTTACAAGGATTACTGGAAGATTTCCAAGCCAGGTTTAATGACCTAATCCATGCGGCTCTCTAAAAAAATATATTTTGAAATGGCTCTCAGTTACAACAGTTATACCCCTGGTATAGACATTGCAGCCACATTTTCACGGGTACCCGAGCGCAAGTTTCCTTTTCGGTTAATTGAATGGCAATGGGTACCCGGGTTCCCGGGTACACGTTGACAGGCCTGTGAACGCAGCACCACTTGCCAATAGAACAAAGGACCCTGCAATAATCTTTATAGAAGGAGCGTCTGTAACAGATAAGACAAGGACTGGATTATGGAGAAGTAATTTTGTGTATAAAAAGGAGGGGAAAGTGATGGTGTGTACAGGATGATGTGTACAGGAGGGATTTAGGGGACAGTGCTATTTTGTATATATAACAGAGAATGACATTAACGTAGTCTTTTGGTCAAACTTGAGTTTTGATCAACAGCATAATTTTTAATTTTTTTCCGAATACATGTTAATCCTTGTATGGGAATTTTCTGTTTCTTTCTACCGTATGTTACTCCTTGGGATTTTTAGCATATATTTCTTTACTATCGCTTCTATATATTTAACCAGTGGTTCGTCTAATTACCTAGCTCACATTTCATTACACATAGGAGCGGCTCCAAAGCTAAATAAGACATTTGAGACGGCCAGGATTTAACTTCCTCAAAAAACGTCATTGCATGTTTACAGGATTAACGCACTCACGGACGACTTACGAACTCAACTCACTGAACCATCTAAAACCTCATTGACCCCATAGACCTGGGAGACCGCGTAGACCCCTAAACCCATACAAGCATACAAGACGATGATATATTTCAGAAATAACATCACATCGATTTGAAATTCATTAATTTAAAAAACCTTCATTGGTTTGTATATATCTGTTTGCCTTTTATATTTATTTTCTCTAAGGAAATTAATTAACTATCATCAATCAATTTAAGGAAGTATATCAAGTGTGTCTAAGTTTCGTCCGTCGAATTCTAACTTGTTTCTGTTCTTGAAGACTTCACTTAGTTTTGGTGATGACCTCCATCAGATTACTTCCTGTTATTGTAATACTCACTCTGGTGTGTCAAGGCGTTTTGTTATTTGTTCGAAAATCCATAACAATTAGTCATGATCATAAAATATTTTTAAAGAGGATGTTTGAAATGGTTATGTAAAAAAAAATATTATATGACAAATAAAAATTTGTAATCCGAAACAAAAATCCAGTAAAGAAAATAGACAAGATGTTCAAATTCAAATAATATTATTACACTTGTGAAAAACTATAATATCCTCGACTCTCAACCCCACAATTAGTTATTAACAACAAGATTACGTGATCAAAGAAGACAGTAATTGTACAGAGCGTCATGATTTAAATTGGTCTTTGCGGAGAAACACAAGTTAGTCCACGTTGGCTTGTACCAATGTTTCTCACACTGCATATTTCAGAACACTTGTGTGCCCTGACAGATTGTGAGTCCGATAACCCAAGCTGAAACAAAACAGAACTGAACAATGTTGAAGGTTTTTACTGTTCTCGCAAAATATCACTCGGGTCAAGCTCAACAATTTAAGAGCACGTGAACAGTTTCAGACACTCGTTCCTGAATTTGACGTTGCACACGCTGTAGATGATTGGGTTAGCGGCGCTGTTGATGAGGAAAGATCTGTGGAAAAGATGAAAAAGTGCAAGGGAGGGGTCACTCAGAGATAAGATCACATCAGGGGCGGTGGCCTTGAAACATTCAAGTGCTAGGAATGGAAGAAATGAGATTACGAAAACGATGCTGATCGCAAGCAACATTGAGGTGGTTCGACTTAACGCTTGGTATTTGATCGTTTTCCAGGGTGAAGTCGCGGTATCTGTTATGGTTACGTGATGCTGTCCACTTGGATAGTCAGCACAAGACGTTTCCGGTGCAGATGACTTCAGGTTCAGTCCAACAAAGTTTGATGTCATGAAGTTACTCCCAGGCTTTTTATTGTCTTTGTATATTTGCCCTTTCTCGTCCCCAGCTAAAGATGTAGCGATGAAATCATCTGTGGATTTGGTTGCCACCTCACTGCTGACGTCATCGTGGTGGGAGGCGACACAACTGATTGATTTTCCGGAGGCTGCGTCTTGCCTATGCGCAAGTCTCCCAATAAGAACATACAAGACAAGCATGGGGGTGGAGCCAAACACAAAAATGGAAACGAAGAATATCGAGTTGACCATCGGCCAAACTGTCTCTACATAAGCGTTGTCAATGTCACAAATGTCACCATGGATACCGGGGCACGGGGTCAGCTTGGTCTGGCGGCCATTAATTATGCCATAAGGGATGGCGCAGAGCAGTGACGTCACGGCTATGGCGGCTGTGATGACCTTCGATTGCTTGATGCTGATGTGCCAATAAAAAGGCTGACATATCTTTCGGTACCTATAGGAAGAGTCATGAAAACAAATTATTTGTTTTTGTGGTTTTTTTTTAAACCGAAACAATTTTTTTTTGTGCATTATTAAAGGAAATCTTTCTGGTCTAATGAAATTTAATTACTTTTCCCCAAATTATTTTACATGATCCAAATTACTCAGGTGGTTTTAATGGGATTCGACTAAATTATTTAAAATGTAGTTAGGTTACAATTTAGTTTTTATGTTCGACCAATAAATTTACACTTTCGAGTTTTTACCTATTTAGTAACCCTTAATTATATTTATTTCTATAGTTGTGATCCAGGCAAACGTCAATCTTATTCCATGGCCTATAAGTAATACTATCAATAACCGTTTTATAGAACAATTATATATATATTTACATACATACATATATATTATATATATAACGATTACTTTATATTTAATCGTTAACTTTTGAAAAATTAGCGATTAATTAATCGTTAATTTTTATTAAAGCCAAAAATTAAAACTTATGACGCCATAAGTAACACTTGTTAAAACGTTATTGTTGAAAATCACTGGAATGTCTCCTTTTATATGTCATCTTTTAACCACTACGCCAAAAAAGACAAGTGTGTTGACATTAGTTGGTTCAGGTGATGAACGGGTATAATTGACAATATAACCAGCTGAACTAAACAATCATTCACATGGAACTGAGGTAACTGGTATGCACAAAACGGTCTTGGCAAGGAATTACATTATCGGATATTGGTGTTCATTAAGTTTCCACCATTGTAGAGGGTTAATGGATTCGGGAACTTTCATCTCCATTTTGTAACGCAGTAATTCATCAGAAGAGCTGTCGTCATTTTATGTCTCTGACACAGACTCCATTACTGCCATTAGCTTAATACCCTTATCATTTGGTGTGATAAGTAGAACCATGGTAGGCAAACGATTTCTCACAATGGATGTAATAAACTTTATCAACAATTCGAACATTCACATCAGTCAATAGTTTAAATCCAAAATGTTCGTGTAATCGTCAGAAAATTTATTATTACTTTCTTTTTCCTTTTTGACTTCAAATTATTTGTAAGTGATGGGTCGATTAATCGTTAAAAATAGTTTACTCATAAAATTTTTTAACGATTAATCGAGAAATTAATCGTCAATTTCCGCATATATATATATATATATATATATATATATATATATATTATATATATATATATATATATATATATATATATATATATACGGGGTATAGGCCATGAACTGGTCCATGCATCCCGGTCCTGCGCCAATCTTTCTATCTGCTCCCAGCTGTGCCCGCTCATTTTGGTGTCTGCCTCCAGTTCCCTTCTCAAGGTCATTTTGGGACGACCTCTTTTTCTCTTGCCTTGGGGGTTCCATGTGAGGGCTTGTCTCACAATGCTGGATGTAGGCTTTCTGAGAGTGTGGCCAATCCATCTCCATCTGCGCTGGCGTATTAGCTCTTCCACTGGCTCTTGTTGTGTGAGTTGCCAGAGGTCTTTGTTGGTGATGACATTGGGCCAGCGGATTCGGAGAATTGTTCGGAGACATGTGTTTATAAAAGCTTGAAGCTTTTTTGAAATAGCTGCTGTTATTCGCCATGTTTCTGCTCCATACAGCAAGACAGGCTTTATTGTGGTGTTGAATATCCTTACCTTGGTATGGAGAGTCAAGTTGTTGCAGTTCCAAACTTTCTTTAGCTGTTTAAATGCTGTTCTTGCTTTGCCAATTCTCATTCTTACATCGGCTTCTGTCCCTCCTTGCGTGTCAATGATGCTCCCAATGTAGTGAAGCTATCCACATTCTCGAGAATTTTTCCTTCCAGTGTTATTGGAGTGGTGCTTGATGTATTTATTTTAAGGACTTTGCTTTTTTCCTTATAGATGTTCCGGCCAAGGCAAGCAGAGAATTGTGCTACATAGTTGGTTTTCTCCTGCATCTGTTGCTGTGAGTGTGATAATAATGCAAGATCATCCGCAAAGTCCAAGTCATCAAGTTGTTTCCATAGTGTCCACTGGATACCATTTCTCTTCTGCTCTGTAGACATTTTCACTATCCAGCCGATGGTTAGCAGAAATAGGAATGGTGAAAGCAGACACCCCTGTCTGACGCCGGTCTGTACCCCAAAAGCCGCTGTTGTTTGTTGGCCATGAACAATTCTACATGTAAGTCCTTCGTATGAAGCCTTAATTATGTCAGTCAGTTTTTGTGGTATCCCGTCTTAGTAACTTCCCCAGGGTTGGCCTGTCAACACTATCGAAAGCCTTTTCATAGTCAATAAAGTTGATTTATAGTGGTGAGTTCCACTCCAGGGATTGTTCCAAATATAATTCTCATAATATATGTATATATATCTATATATAAATGAATATATATGAATACACTTTTATTATTTTGAACATTTAGTTATACCGTTCTTCTTGATCAAGAAACTGGTCAGGGCGGCCATAAATACTGCTACACTTACCCCTCAGCTCCTCTTACCTGGTCACCGCTATAGCCACAAGTACAAGACCAGATCCAATGACCACAGCAGCGCTGGTATATTTCTGAATTTTGCAAACTGTCGGGTGATTATAGTTCCAGTTGTTGAGTGACATGTACATTTCACCTACAGGGAATTTTTTTAAAAATATCCATTATTTATAGTTCTACCTATAGGGAAAATGTTTTGTATGACAATGAGTTTCAGACCGATCTAATGGTAAGCAATTCATGTACTTCAATTAATTATATACTGACCTATAAAATAATACTTCGACATACATGAGCTAAAGAGGAACAAGTTTCAGTTAATTTCCTTTTCCTCACTCCACCTTTTAAATTTAATTTTTACCATTTTACAATTACAATTTTAAAAAGTTTAGTCTTACACACGATCATAATGTCTTATTAATGTAATATATGTAGAATTAATTGATATTTTTATAATCGTGTTGTCACATTTTAAAAAGATGTTAAGAAGATAAAAAAGTTTCCACTTTACCTGGAATTGTTATTGAGTTGGTCAACAGATCGAACACAGCCACGACAAGTATGAACATTTTCTCGGGAGTCTTTGAACGTTTTCTCCAGTAGACCAACAGCACAAGGGAATTCCCGATAACTCCAGTCACTAGAAGTATAGATAAGAATGTCAGAGATGGAATCATGACAAGGGTTGTCTTACTTTGAAGGATTTCCAGATACAATTTACGCTCTTCATCCGAGAAATTCATCTTCAAATATCTTCGTGTCTCACAGATTAAAGCTGATAAAGACGTAGCTACAAATATGTGTTGATAAAGCCAAGTTACTTTGGGAAAGTTGACAACTTTATCTTGACAACGACCAGAGAACTACTACATGGTGACAAAATCAAGTTGGCTAAAAGTCAAGTTGACAGAAATATGTTTCGACTTAAACTCGCCAGCCCGCTGGGTTATATGAGGTTGTATCTCACTGGTGCCTAATCTGCTATAGAAACAATGACCAGCGGTTTCAAGTCATGGAAGCTGATTGCAGACGACCTCTGTTGTCTGATGTATGCTACAGCTCAATTGTTTCTTATTTCTAACGAGTTGACTTGTTTGGGTCATGACATTTTAACAAAGAACTTCCTGTACTTTTACATCTCTATCTAGGTCAAGGGCTACTTAAAGTTTCTCAACAGAATCAGCACCGAGAACATTTACTATTGAACATTAATGCTAAATATTCATTTTTCAAATAGTTTGTTTTCAAAAGCGTACATCTTCGAGTAGACAAGCAGATAGTTAACATTAAATTGAAAGAAACCTAACCTAAAACGCCCCCTCCCATTCCCAATCCATTTTTTCAACTAGAGCAGGCAAAACTTTACGCAAAGTTTATACGTGGGGTGATGCTGCAAATCAGGCTGGGCCGATAAACATGTTATATAAAACAACCCGTAAAAATAAAGTTTTTAACTCTAAATCACTTATTATATGAGGTATAAATAAAAGTATTAATTATATAAAACAACCCGTCAAAATAAAGTTTTTAACTCTAAATCACTTATTATATGAGGTATAAATAAAAGTATTAATTATGTTCAATATAATACGCACCGCGTGACAGACTAGCATAAACATTTCTTTTGTTTTGTTTACGTCCTGTTAGGCTAACTCATACATTGTTTATATGTTATACATTTACTAGCATAAACATTTACAGGTCGGGAATAGATTATACAAAGTATGTTCTGCGCGAAAGGAAAATTTTTAAAAGGTTGTTCAATATAATACGCATCGCGCGACAGACTAGCACAAAAATGTACACGTTACATAGAGATTTATAGAGATACTAGCGTACACCCGTCAAAAATGACGGAAGTTTTCAGCTGAAATCTAATTATTTTATTAAAAATGCACATTTTTTAAGGGTGCCTACGGCGCCGACCTTTTTCAAAAGCCCAACTAACTTGTCCTTGTTTGATAAATACGAAATATTAAACTTTCTGAAATGTACACAAAGTATTTTATAATAGGGGTTGCAGGGCGCCGGCGGCGCCCGTTTTGTGTTTTAATTTTATAATTAACCATCAAGTCCTCTTTTTACATTGATCCCTTTTCCAAAATTAAAATATGAGAGAAAACAATGACTTCATATATTAATTTTTCACAGCGCATATTTAATTTGCGTGACAATTGCAAATTATATAGTTTTATACTACAAATTTATTAATTTAATTACGGTACATTCGATTGATCTGAAATTCTGAAATTTTGATACAATGCATTGTTAGGTGACAAAAGTGCATGTGCAAAATTCAGTTCCGTAGCATCACAGGAAGTGGGTCATTTTTTCTTCTTTTTTTCCGCGGGACCATGACAGACAGAGAGAGATCACGACAGACAAGACCGTAAAGTTAATATAAGGGTTTGTACTAAAAGGCTATACACTGACCGGACGCTATAAAATAACAACGTGCCAGCAAAAAAGCATTCGTCAGCGACCAAACCGCAAAAAAAGAAATTGCCGTAAAAAGACAACTTAGCTGAAGTGTTATCAAACAAATAAGTAGCACCGTCTTACAACAGCTTGTTGTAACAACAACCAACAACCAATCATTCCAACAACCAATCATTCCAACAACCCATCATTCCAACAACCCATCATTCCAACAACCCATCATTCCAACAAACCATCATTCCAATAACCCATCATTCCAACAACCCATCATTCCAACAACCCATTATTCCAACAAACCATTATTCCAACAAACCATCATTCCAACAACCCATTATTCCAACAACCCATCATTCCAACAACCCATCATTCCAACAACCCATTATTCCAACAACACATCATTCCAACAACCCATCATTCCAACAACCCATCATTCAAACAAACCATCATTCCAACAACCCATCATTCAAACAACCCATTATTCCAACAACCTATCATTCCAACAACCCATTATTCCAACAACCCATCATTCCAACAACCCATCATTCCAACAAACCATCATTCCAACAACCCATCATTCCAACAACCCATCATTCCAACAATCCATTATTCCAACAACCCATCATTCTAACAACCCATTATTCCAACAACACATCATTCCAACAAACCATCATTCCAACAAACCATCATTCCAACAACACATCATTCCAACAACCCATCATTCCAACAACACATCATTCCAACAACCCATCATTCCAACAACCCATCATTCCAACAACACATCATTCCAACAACCCATCATTCCAACAACCCATCATTCCAACAACCCATCATTCCAACAAACCATCATTCCAACTGATTCATTAACTTGGACCATTGAATATCAAGTCATTAACCTAAAGATTAGAGGAGAAAAGCAAGGTTTGTTTAGGTTTTTTTATTTTATTACAGCCGATAAATTAGTAAAACTTTATCTGAAACTGCTTCTCTTTGCTCTCTTGTCACGATGCCTCCACATAAAAGAAATTAAATGATTATGTTTCTCCTGCAAGGATTTCACAACTTTGTTTCCTGGTTCTACACACTACGTGTCTCAATATTTAGTGGCGTGACACAGCGATGTTTTGATGTACCTTGTGTCTAAACCCACGGTGGCTAAGCTGCGACTCTTCACATTACGGCTCGCGAACAACTCATGAAAAGATACGTTACTAGATTTGCTGGAAGATTTCTAGGCCAGGCTTACTGACCCACAGTGCTTCAATGTTTGTTGGGCAGTGTCCAGTCCGCATTTGCGTAATGAGGGACTGGCAGCGACGAGGCAGCTCCCACCAGGGTTCTCACTTGCGCGGTCTCGGCATGTTGTTGTAAAGCACCCTTGCCGTGTTACCATTTTCCCAGCCCGCAAGCCATTTTCCACAAAGCAGGCTTTTAGCCACAGTTTGACCCCGTGTACATACGGGATGTTTGGAAGAATGTTAAGCTGTATAAAAAGGGGAGCGAGACTTAACTAGTCTGTTTGTCAAACTTGAGTCTTGAACACCTACACAATTTTGAACATTTTTCTCAATGCTTGATATTCCTAGTATGTGGATTTTCTGTTTCGTTCTTACAAATCTCATTCCTCGGCAATTTAGCGTTTTTAAATCCTTTATATTAACTCGTGGTGTCTGGCTGAACCCTTGATTGCTTGTCGGTCGCCAAAACTTTGGATCGGTTTTTAACCCACTTCCTCGTAAGCTAGCGAGCTGAAATTTAGCAGGCAGTTTTGTGGCGATGATAAAAACTATGTATCAAAATTTCAGATCGATCGCATGTACCGTAATTAAATTATTGAATTTTTAGATTATTTTATTTATTCCAATGTAATTAATTATTTTTTGAGATAGAGTGTCGCGATGCGTATTATATTGAACAACCTTTCTGTCGCGCAATAAAGTGCGTATTTTATTGACAACACTTTTTATAAACATATTCCTGATCGGTGCGCATTATATTAAACATGTTTTATGACACAACTACAATTTTGTATTTTTGGATGGTCTTGCGCTGCGTATTATAATGAACATTCTTTCAGTTACTTCTCGTACATAAAGGATTTATAGTCAAAAACTTGGTTTTTTACGGGTTTTTAAAAAAAATTTCTTTACTCTGAATTTATATCGGCTTGTCAACTGTCTAGCTAACCTAGTTCACATTTCATTAGACTATGGTCGAGTGGCATGTGCGCTTGGGTGGTGTACCGATGGTAACGGCAAGGATTTGTTCCCGGGGCATAGGTTGTCCCTGAGTCAACCCAGCTTCGAATGGGTACCTAACACTAGTTAGGGAAAACAAAGGCGGCTGGTTAATACGTGGAGCCCTCGTGGCCGTGGCCTGGGAGGGCTGCATCACCAGCCAACTGACCGGTAGGGTCTGTGGACGCAATAATCTTCTGTATAGAAGGGGCGTCTGTATAAATATGACAAGACATAAGAGCGGCACCAAAGAAGACATTTTAGAAGGCCTGGCTTTAACTCTGTTAAAAAAACGCCATTGTTTATACGGCAAAAGAACATTTATAGGATTAAAATGGTCAAGTTCGACTTACGAACTCAACCCCATGAACCATCTAAAACCCCATAGCCTCCATAGACCCTATAGACCCCTAAACATTATGAGCCTAAAATAATAGTCCAAGTCACTGGCTCACTGGATAGATGTGGGAGCCTGAGGAACGATGTACAACAGTAAATAGCAGTTTAAACAATCTTGTGGTGATTAGCACTGTAAAAAACAAAATTATATGACGTTAATTTTGAGCTTATATTTTAATACAAAGTGTGCATCGGAAGGCGCGCAAAAAGGTGTGCAAAATAATTATAAATGAAAGACGCGCTGTAAACAAAATTATATGACGTCATTGTTTTAGCTTATATTTTAATTTTTGAAAAGGGAACGATGTAAAATAGGATTTGAGGATTTATAATTATAAAATACTTTGTCTACAGTTCAGCAAGTTTAATATTTCATATTTATCAAACAAGGATAAGTTATTTGGGCTTTTGAAAAAAAAAGTAGGCGCCCTACAACCTCTATTATAAAATACTTTGTGTACATTTCAGTAAGTTTAATATTAAGTATTTATCAAACAACGATAAGTTAGTTGGGCTTTTGAAAAAAAGTAGGCGCCATAGGCGCCCTAAAAACAATGGGCGCAGTAGGCGCCACGGCGCCCCAGCAAAATATAGTTTCAAAAATAAAATCACATCCATTTAAAATTTATTAATTAAGAAGCCTTCATTATTTTGAATACATTTGTGTACCTTCTATATTTTCTCTAGGAAACGAATTAAATATCGTTAATTCAAGTGTTTCTTAAGTTTCGGCTGTCAAGTTTTATGTTTTTCTGTCCTTGAAGACTTCACTTAGGTTCAGTGATGACTAACTGATGACCTCCATCCTGTTTTTCGTAACACAGCAATCTACTGCGTAAAACATATTGTAATTTGTTTAAAAAAAAACCTTAACAATTAATACTATTTAACTATATATAAAATATTCTTCAAAATGTTGTTTTAACATTTTTAATCCGACTAAAAAATCTAGAAAAAATGTACAGAAAATAGACAAGATGTCCAATACCAAATAATACTAAAGCACTTGTGAGAATAATCACATCCTCGACCCCACAACGAATTATACACACCAAGATTAGGTAATTGCACAGAAAGTTGGATACTTAGTCAGGATTTAAGTTGGTCTGGTAGGAAAGGCAGCAGAACTTAGTCTAAGTTGGCTTAAACCAGTGTGTATTCCCGCACTGCGTATTTCAGAACAATTGTTTGCTCTGACAGATTGTCAGTCTGTTCAAATTCCACCCTAATCGAAGCTGAACCAAAAACAACAACTGACCATAGGCCAGAAAAGAAAGCAGAACTGAACAATGTTTAAGTTGAATGTTGATCCTGTTCACGTATTCTATCCCTTGTTTTAAGCTCATTTAAAATATGTGAACAGTTTCAGACACTCTTTCCTGAATTTGACGTTGCACACGCTGTAGATGATTGGGTTGGCGGCGCTGTTTATGAGGAAAGATCTGTAGAATAGATGAAAGACTGCAAGGGAGGGGTCGCTCAGAGATAAGATCACATCAGGGGCGGTGGCCTTGAAGCATTCCAGTGCTAGGAATGGAAGAAATGAGATGACGAAAACGAGGGTGACGGCAAGCAACATGGAGGTGGTCCGACTTAACCTCTGGTGCTTTTTTATCGTTTTGTCTGGCGGAGTCGCCGCATCTGTTTTGGCCACGTGATACTGTCCACTCTGACATCCAGTAAAAGACGTTTCCGGTGTCAGTGACTTCCGGCTCAGTTCTACAAAGATTGATGTCATGCCGTCATTCCCAGGTGTTTGATTGTCTTTGAATATTTGCCCTCTCTCTTCCCCCGTTGTAGATGTAGCGATGTTATCATCCGTGGATTTGGTGTCGACCTCACTGCTGACCTCATCACGGTGTGAGGCGACCCAATTGATGGATTTCCCGGAAACTGCGCCGTGCCTGTGCGCAAGTCTTCCAATGAGAACATACAAGGCCAGCATCGGGATAAATCCGAGAACAAATATGGAAAAGAGGAATATCGAGTTGACCATGGGCCAAATTGTCTCTACATAAGCGTCGTCAATGTCACAAATGTAACCATGGATACCGGGACGCGGGGTTGGCTTGGTCTGGCGGCCATTAAGGACGCCCAAAGGAATAGCGCACAGAAGTGAGCTCACGGCTATGGCTGCTGTGATGACCTTCGATTGCGTGACGCTGACCTGCCAATAAAAGGGCTGACAAATCTTTCGGTACCTGTTTGCCGAGTCATGAAAACAAAACATTTTTATTTATTAAAAAAAAGAAACAATTTTTATTTGCACATTATTAAAGCAAATATTTTTGCTTTATTAATGAAACAAAATTATCGTTCCCCATCTTATTTTACATGATCCAAATTACCCAGGTTATTTCAATGGGATTTGACCAAGTGATTTAAAAGGAGGTTAGGTTTAAATTTTGCTTTTATATTCGACCACTAAATTTTTTTAAACCGTTATATATAAATATGCAATAACACTGTTATTTAGGACTGAAATTTGCATGGATCGAAGTCAAATCAAAATATAGATTGATATAGATATATATATATATATGTGTGTGTGTGTGTGTGTGTGTGTGTGCGTGCGTGCGTGTGTGCGTGTGTGTGTGTCTGTGTGTGTGCGTGCGTGCGTGTGCGTGCGAGTGTGTGTGTGTGTGTATGTGTACATTTATGTGTCAGAGCAAAGATAATCTCAAATTAAAGATTGAAATTAAGTAGTTATTATTAAAAGCTAAATAGTATAAAGAATCAAAATATATTTTTTATAATTCACAGATAGAAAACATCAAAAATTGTATTCGTTAATATTCATTCTCGTGTCCATTTTTCTCCCTTGAAAATTATTTATTTAAAGTTCTTTTTTTCAAACTATTTGTGTGTGTGTGTGTGTACATTTAGTTTTACCGTTCTTCTTGAACAAGAAACGGGTAAGGAAAGCCAGAAATACTGTTCCACCTTTCCCACTAATCCTCTTACCTGGTCACCGCTATGGCCCCCAGTACAAAAGCAGATCCCATGACCAATGCAGAGATAATATATTGATGAATTCTGCAAAAGTTAGGATGATCATAGTCCCAGTTATTGAGTGACACGTACATTTCGCCTACAGGGAAATATTTAAAGCATATCATTCTTTTTATAAGGAAAAATTTCCTATAGGTCTATTATTTTTTACCGATCTAATGGGAAATATTTTATATACATCAATCAATTATAGACTGACCTATAGCATAATAATACTTCTTATATTTCATAAAAAGAAAAAAATTAAATCAACAATGACGTCTTTAAAAATTTAGTCATAGAACCCGTCATCAATTTCTTATCAATTCTATCTATATACAATTAATTGATATATTTAAATGTCTATGAATTATGATATGTATTAAAAAATAGATGCCTAGAAGATAGAATAGTTTCCACTTTACCTGGAATTGTTATTAAGTTGGTCAACAGATCGAACACTGCCATGACCATTATGAACGTTTTCTCCGGCGTCTTTGAACGTTTTCTCCAGTACACCAACAGCACAAGGGAATTCCCGATAACTCCAGTCACTAGAAGTAGAGATAAGAATATCAGAGATGGAATCATGACAAGGTTTGTCTGACTTTGAAGGATTTCCAGATAAAATTTACGCTCTTCCTCCGTGAAATTCATCTTTAAATATCTTCGTGTCTCACAAATTAAATGTAATAAAGACGTAGGTAGAACTTTGTGATGACACAGTTCATTTGGTAGAGTTGACAACTTTATCTTGACAAAGTCCAAAGAGCTACTACATGTTGACAATTTTATCTGGACAACGACACGGAAAGCTACTACATGTTGACGAAATCAAGTTGGTTAAAAGACGAGTTGACGGAAATATGTCGAGAAATACAATACTTCGACTTAAAAGCGCCCGCGTTTGTTGGTTTATATGATGTTGTATCTCACTGCTGTCCACTCTGCTATATAAGCAATGACCAGCGGCTTCAAGTCATGGACGCTGAGGGCAGACGACTTCTGACGCAATGTGTGGGTTTTTTTTACATTCAACAAGGTCATGACATTTAAACAAAAGGACTTCCTGCACTTAAACTACATCTCTAACTACGTCAAGTACTACTTAAAGTTTTTCAAAGGAATCAGTAACGACAAAATTTAATATTGTGCATTATTGCTAAACATTTATTATTCAAGTACTAGATTGTGCTGGGGCGCCGTGGCGCCTGCGGCGCCCACTTTTTTTAGGGCGCCTACGGCGCCAACCTTTTTCAAAAGCCCAACTAACTTGTCCTTTTTTGTTAAATACAAAATATTAAACTTTCTGAAATGTACGCAAAGTATTTAATAATAGGGGTTGTAGGGCGCCTACGGTTCCCACTTATTTTTTTTTGTCAAAAGCCCAAGTAACTTATCCTTGTTTGATAAATACGAAATTTCTAAACTTCCTGGAATGTACACAAAGTATTTTACATCTTTAATTTATAATCATCTTGCGCACCGATGCACACCTTGTATTTTAAAATATAAGATCAAACAATGACGTCATATTAAATATTTTTACAGTGCTCATCAACACACGATTTTTCAACTGCTATAGACTGTTGTACATCGTTCCTCAGAGTTCCACATCCGTACATCCAACAGTGACTTGGGCTTTTATATTATTTAGCGTTCCACATCCAGCCAGCCAGCCAGTGACTTGGGCTTTTATATTATTTATGATTTTTAAGGCATGAATGTTTTAGTTGATAAGTTGATGTTTAACATTAAGCTGACTGGAGAAATAAACTAGTATCCCTCTCTTATTCCCACTCCATTTGTTAAACTTTATCAGGCTAAACGTTAAGAAAATGATATATGTGGGGTGAGACTGCAATCAGGCTGTGCAAAAAATAAAATTATATAAAAAAGTATGCGTGATCCTGACAGGACACCACAAAACAAAGGACGTATCGGCAAAAAGCCTTCGTCAGCGAAGAATGAAAATCAAAAATTAATAGCATGTCGAAAATAAAAAAAAACAAACTTAATTGCAGTGTTAAGTCCTGGAATCTATCAACTAGGTTAGTTGCACCATCTCACTTCAACGTATTGGAGGGTTGATGGAAAAGGGGGTTGGTATTCTGCAACATTCAATATCGTCCTATAATCACTAATCTGCTTCATTATGTGATTGACTTGTTGTATGTGTGGAAAGTATGGTTTACGAGATACTATTTATACTTTGAGTTTGGTTTTCTTACTTTTGTCTTTCCATTAATCATTTTGAATTTGGAGAATAAATTTAATTTAGAATGATAACTTAGAAGAAGCTATGCAATTCGGGGCATATTAAGGGGGGGGGTTCATTTTTTAAAATTTAGTTTTAGATATTATGTTTATTTTTTTTTAAGGCGAAACTTTCCAAAAAATAATTTCTTCCGTTTTCTGCATGATACTACTTTACTATGTTTCCGTTGCATTCTAGTGCCTAACACTTTATAAGGTACCAAAACGCGAAACGTTGTATAAACTTTTTTTTATCCGTCGATCTTACTTCCTGTATTGGTTGCGTGTGTAAGTGCGTGTGTGCGTGCGTGTGTACTGCTAATCTTTATCATCACTTGTAAAGAGATCTGTATATTACATTTGTACTTCGAAATTCTATAAATAAATTACTTTAAAAACTCCTTGACGTGGGCTGCAGTCACGTGTGTACAAGTGAACATCAACCACATTGGCTATAACAATAGTACAAAGATCATTGTGTCAATCGGCAGGCTTTTTTTTTAATTTAGCGTCACATGTAAACACTATTCTGTCGGAAATCTAAGAAAATGTTACCGAGATTGGGTCATTTGATACATTTATTAGCACCACTTTAAAAGATTGCCCTCCATCTTTTTTATTGTAAAGTTAAGCTTTGTCCAAAAACTCACCTTTCCAAAATACCAACATTCCTAAAACCCATCATAAAAGACCATCATCCCAACCGAACAATCATTCCAACAACCAATCATTCCAACAACCAATCATTCCAACAACCCATCATTCCATAAACCAATCATTCCAACAACCCATCATTCCATAAACCAATCATTCCTACAAGCCCATTATTCCAAGAACTCATCATTCCAATAGACCATCATTCGAACAACCCATCATTCCAACAACCCATCATTCGAACAACCCATTTTTCCAACAACCCATCATTCCTACAACCTATCATTCCAACAACCCATCATTCCAACAACCCATAATTCCAAAAACCCATCATTCCAAAAACCCATAATTCCAACAACCCATCATTCCAACAACCCACCATTCCAACAACCCATCATTCCAACAACCCATCATTACAACAACAAATCATTCCAACAACCCATCATTCCAACAACCCATCATTCCTACAACCTATCATTCCAACAACCCATCATTCCAACAACCCATCATTCCAACAAACCCATCATTCCAAAAACCCATCATTCCAACAACCCATCATTCCAACAACCCAGCATTCCAACAACCCACCATTCCAACAACACATCATTCCAACAACCCATCATTACAACAACAAATCATTCCAACAACCCATCATTCCAACAACCCATCATTCCTACAACATATCATTCCAACAACCCATCATTCCAACAACCCATAATTCCAAAAACCCATCATTCCAACAACCCATCATTCCAACAACCCATCATTTCAACAACCCATCATTCCAACAACCCATCATTCCAACAACCCCATCATTCCCAACAACCCATCATTCTAAACAAACCCATCATTCCAACAACCCATCATTCCAAAAACCCATCATTCCGCCAGATTCATTAACGTGGACCATTGAATATCAAGTCACTAACCTACAGATTTTAGGAGAAAAGCAATTTTTTTGTTTGTTCTATTAATACAGCCGATACATAAATAAAACTTTATCTGCAAGTGTTTCTCCTTGCTCTCTTGTTTTCACCTAAAAGAAAGAAAAAAATTGATTATATTTCTTCTGCAATAACTTGACAACTTTCTTCCCTGGTTCTAAATACTACCTGTCACAGGGTTTACTGGCGTGACACAGCGATGTGTTCATGTGGCTTGTGTCTAAACCAGGGGTCCCCAAAACTTTTCTGCCGAAGGGCCGCATTAACTGTCAATCAGCAGTTTGGGGGCCTACTAATAACCCCCAACTACTATGTTTTGATGTTTTGTGGTAAACTACTGGTAAAAATAGTATCTGTTTTGGAGATTAAAAGGTCTCCAGGGGCCGGGTGAGAGGGCCTCGCGGGCCGCATCTGACCCGCGGGCAGTAGTTTGGAGACCCCTGGTCTAAACCCACGGTGATCAAACTGCGGCTCTTCTGTGTTCACATTGTTGCTCGCTAAACACTTATGAAAAGATAATATGTTACAAGGATTACTGGAAATTTTCTAGTACTGTTTCTCTGTGGCTTGGAACTGATTAAGTATTTTACATGTAAAGCTTAGTTCGCGATACGGAAAAACCAAGATACAAAATTTGTATCGTCAGTTATAGTTTCTTATCAACAGGTACCTCTGAATATTATGTATAATAATATTTTACTAGTCTATAGCATTCATAAAGCTATTAAAAAATGATATCAAACCCATTGTAAATTTCACGTTTCCAAGTGGAGGCAAGTAAAAAAAAACAATTAAAATAATAATAATAATAATAATGATGATAAAATACTACAAAAAAAATAATAACTATGTTTGACATTGCAGAGGTAAGGAGAACATGAGTTACTCCCCTTTGAGCAGAGAGTTGGGGAATTCTAATCTCCACACAGCTAGAAAAATGTCACTGATATTTTTAGTTACGATTTTAGGTAAGCAATATTTTAGAAGCTATAATTTTGTACTAAGACATGTCTTATGTCACAAGTAGAATGTCTTAATAGAGTCAAGTTCAATGTCTTATTAGCGTCAAGTTAAATGTCTTATTAGAGTCAAGTTCAATGTCTTATTAGCGTCAAGTTAAATGTCTTATTAGCGTCAAGTTAAATGTCTTATTAGCGTCAAGTTAAATGTCTTATTAGCGTCAAGTTAAATGTCTTATTAGCGTCAAGTTCAATGTCTTGTTAGCGTCAAGTTAAATGTCTTATTAGCGTCAAGTTAAATGTCTTATTAGCGTCAAGTTAAAAGTCTTATTAGCGTCATGTTAAATGTCTTATTAGCGTCAAGTTAAATGTCTTATTAGCGTCATATTCAATTTCTTGTTAGCTTCAAGTTCAAGGTCTTTTTAGTGTCAAGTTCAAGGGCTTGTTATCGTCAAGTCCAATGTCTTGTTAGCGGGTCGTCCATAAAGTACGTCACGCTCCAGAGGGGGCAGGGGGTGTAAGAAAGTGTGACAGTTTTTGACAGGGGGAGAGGGGGGGGGGTCCCGGCCATGTGTGACGTCACGGTGTTTTATATTAAATTTTAGTTATTTTGTTAATAAAAAAACATTTTTTTTTCTGAAAGTGTGGCGTACTTTAGGGGGGGGGTCCAAGATTTGTGACAGGGGGAGGGGGAGTTTAAAATGGTCAAAAATAGCGTGACGTACTTTATGGACGGCCCCTATCGTCAAATTCAATGTCTTGTTAGCGTCAAGTTCAATGTCTTGCTAGCTTCAAGTAATAGGGCTTGTTAACATCAAGTTCAAGGTTTTGTTAGCATCAAGTCCAATGTCTTGTTAGCGTCAAGATCAAGCTCTTGTTAGCGTTCACGTTCAATGTCTTACTAGCGTCAAGTTCAAGGGCTTGTTAGCGTCAAGTTCAATGTTTTGTTAGCGTCATGTTCAATGTCTTATTAGCGTCAAGTTCAATGTCTTGTCAGCGTCAAGTTCAATTTGTTGTTTAAGTTGTATGAGATTATTCATTAAAATAAAAACAACCCGTAAAAAAACCAAGTTTTTCGCTATAAATCCTTTACGTAGGAGACGAAACTAAAAGGATATTCATTATAACTCGCAGCGCAAGACCATCCAAAAATGCAAAATTGCAGTTGTGTCATAAAACGTGTTTAATATAATGCGCACCGATCAGGAATATGTTTATAAAAAGTGCTGTCAATAAAATACGCACCTTATTGCGCGACAGAAAGGTTGCTCAATATAATACGCTTTGCGACGTTCTATCTAAAAAAATAGCATGATACATAGGAATAAATAAAATAATCTTAAAAATCAATAATTTAATTACGGTACATGCGATCGATCTGAAATTTTGATACATTGTTTTACTATCGGTACGAAACTGCCTGCAAAATTTAAACTCGCTGACTTACGAGCAAGTGGGTTAAAAATCGATCAAAAGGTTTGGCGACAAGGGCGGGCGGTCGGGCGGGCGGTCGGCCGCAGACACCACGAGTTAATATAAAGGATTTAAAAACACATTATCTAGTTGTAACAAATTTTAATATATTTAAAAATTCTATGCAATTTTCAATGAATCAATATCCTATATAATAATCCTTCTATATAATAAAAGGCTATGATCCGTGCGGTCATTGATGGCGATTGGTCCCTCAAACACATATGACTCCTACAGCCAATCATATTGAACACGTTTACACGGACGTTCAAAACGAGTTGTTTTTGGTGCAGGATTTCTTTCAAGACTTTATTTTGAGTTATGCGCGTTGGGATTTATAGTCAAAAGCTCTGTTTTTACGGGTTACTTATTTTACCTATAAAGAAAAGTATTTTTGACGTGATGCACATGTATGCCGGTCGAGACGGCTGTTGGAGGGGAGTTACAACATGCCACCGAACGGTGGCGGAACGTCCTTGTACGGACTTATTTGCTCGTATATAATATTTAAGTAAGCACTGCTCACAATGGGCCTTCGATGCAACATTCCTTCTTCCCCCATAACACCAACAAAATTTCATTTCTATCACTAGGTCAATTTGTCGAGTCCAAGGGGATCGGCAACAAGGTGCGACTGTTCAGCATCATGGTGCCCATGCGAGGGAGGCGATGCCCAGGGGGCATCATAGCCCAACAAGAGAGCGTCTACCTCACGGGCATGATCAACATAAGCGGAATCAACACGGACCTGTCCGGGGGGTTCATGTCTTTGAATGCGTACCAAAAATACGGGGAGGAAATGGCGTTTCATGAGGTACACACACTGCGTCTTGAGGTTAAATAAAAATAATAATAATAACTTGATTACCGGTATTTATATAGTGAAGAACCCCAAAAGCAACTGGGGTCACAGCGCTTTACAAAAAAAAATACATTTTAAAAAATGGTAACACACGTAATTATCAATTCACTCAATGTAAAACATTCATATCCTAAAAACAGCAAATAATTACATTACGGTGCATATAAGCTAATTTTATCGTGTAAAAAGAACTTTCACCAAATGTTTTTGTGCGTGTCTTAAAAACACAGAGAATGCGTGTATCTGCAGAAGAAGAGAGCTTACGAGTGGATGAGTAGACAAAGATAAGTTCAGTAAGATAGAAAGGGCATGAGTCAGGAAAGAAGTTGTGACAGAGAACAGACAGTTTGTAATCGATTCGTGCTTGTGTAGGGGGCCAGTGAAGTGATTACAGAGGTGGATTAATAAGATCGTGATAACCTCTAATTGCGCTCATCTCCTTTTTAAAAGACAGTGTTCCTTTTTAAATCCTTTATATTAACTCGTGGTGTCTGGTTTGAACCCTTGATTGATTGCTAGCTTGTCGCCAAAACTTTTGATCAATTTTAACCCACTTGCTCGTAAGCTAGCGAGCTGAAATTTTGCAGGCAGTTTTGTACCGATAATAAAAACAATGTATCAAAATTTCAGATCGATCCCATGTACCGTAATTGAATTATTGATTTTTAAGATTATTTTATTTATTCCTATGTATCATGTTATTTTTTCAGATAGAGTGTCGCGGTGCCTATTATATTGAACAACGTTTCTGTCGCGCAATAAGGTGCGTATTTTATTGACTCGTACATAAAGGATTTATAGTCAAAAACTTGTTTTTTACGGGTTTAAAAAAAAATCCTTTATATTAACTCGTGTTACCTGTTTGAGTCCTTGCTTGCTTGCTTGTTTGTCGAAAGAACTTTGTATCAATTTTTAACCCACTTCCTCGTAAGCTAGCGAGCTGACATTTTGCAGGCAGTTTTGTGCCGATGATAAAAATGATGTATCAAAATTTCAGATCGATAGCATGCACTGTAATTAAATTATTGAATTTTTAGATTATTTTATTTATCTCTATGTATCATGTTAATTTTTCAGATGAGTGTCGCAGAGCGTATTATATTGAGCGACCTTTTTTATACTTTCCTGTTGCACGATTCGGTGCGTATTATGTGGAGGATAATTTTTAAAAATATATTCCCGATCAGTGCGCATTTTATTAAACATGTTTTATGAGTCATAACTAAAATTTTGGATTTTTGGATTGTCGTGCGCTGCGTATTATAATGAACATTCTTTTAGTTATGTCACCTACATAACAGATTTATAGTAAAAAACTTGGTTTTTTACGTGTTTATTTTATTTAAAATCCTTTATATTAACTCGTGGTTTCTGTTTGGTTGCTTGCTTGTTTGTCGAAACATTTTGGATCGATTTTTAACCCACTTCCTTCTAAGCTAGCGAGTAGTGTTGCCAGATGGTTGTCTCAAAAATACCGGATGCTAGTGTCAACTGTCAATGGCACAAAAAGCCAAAATAGCAACATGAATAATTTGCGGTTTTGGGATCATTGAATAGGTTTAGTCAACTGTGTGAGTTCAAAAAGTGCTGTAGTCTGTAAATGTCATTAATATTCATATGATCAAATCAAGATAAAATGATGCGTTGCAACATTCGTATAGAATAATACTGGAATCTCATTAAACATCCTTGCTTAATTATATTTTCAAAATATGACATGATTGTGTATCACCCTTCAAAAATGACTGAAGTTTTCAAAATAAATACACATCAAATTAAAAAATAACGTTATACAGAACTTTCATTTATTTTATTTACTTTTATTTGATCCATTTATCATCATATTGAACAATTTTATGCGGAACGTTCGAAATGTGTTATTTTTGGTGCAGTAATTTTGTGCGCTGCTTTCTAAAATTAGTAGCACTATAAAACAAAATCGATCACAGCGCCACCTAACAGCATTACATCCATACAGACAACGGGAATTATGTATATTGATAGCAATATTATGTCACTAAAAATAACTTTTTGTTCATGTTAGGGGCTTGTAAACATCTTGTAACTATTATTTTAGTTCGAACTTTCTAATTTTGTTTTTTTGAAGACTTTGACTAAGTACAATACTGTCACTACACTGCACAATAATCATCAGCATTTTGAAATAATAAAACGATAATTGAGTAAAATGTAAAAAACCACAGAAATCGACGCACCAACCGGCTTAGCTAATAATAAAGCAATTTAAATGTATACAAAAATCACTGTTTTGAATATTTAATTAAATTTAAGAAAATATTAAGTCACTAGGTTGTGCTGAGGCGGCATGGCGCATGCGGCGCCCGCTTTTTTTAGGGTGCCTACGGCGCCCACCTTTTTCAAAAGCCCAACTAACTTGTCCTTGTATGATAAATACGTAATATTAAACTTCCTGAAATGTACACAAAGTATTTTATAATAGGGGCTGTAGGGCGCCGTTGTTGTCAAAAGCCCAACTTATCTATGTTTGATAAATACGAAATATTAAACTTCCTGAAATGTACACAAAGTATTTTATTATTAACAATCCTCAAATCCTCTTTTTACATCGTTCCCTTTTCCAAAATTAAAATATGAGCTAAAACAATGACGTCATATAATATCTTTTTACGGCAAGAAATTTTAGAAAGCAGCGCACCAAATTAATGCACCAAAAAATAACTCTTTTCGAGTGTCCGCATGAAATAGTTCAATTAATAATAGTGTGGAGTGTGTTTAATGTTAATCTGGAAACCAAAATGATTATGATTTTTAAGTCTATACTTTCAATTTAATTTTTAAAAAGCAGAGTGATGTCCCTTAGCGTTAGGCCCAAGTGAGTCAGTCAGCGATACTTGATGGTAAATGTATTATATATTCTTACCCAAATCACAATAAAACCAATTGTATTTATTTTATCAAATAAAGTATTGATTTGATCAACTCTCCTCAAATCACAAATCGCGTTATTTTTGGTTACAAAATAACTCTTCAGTCTGTGAGGCGTTTAAAATTATTTCGTAATGCCAGAATGGATTAACGTTTAATTCTTTACGTGCTTCATTTATATAATAAAAGACATTGGGTGTGTTTTTTATTACAATCCGAATTGCAAATTTCGATGCGTAAATAGGTAAAACGGTCGATTCTATAATCAGAAGATTTTAAGATTGCTTAAAAAAGCCTACTAGTGTTTTGAATTAAAGACAATACTAAGAAAATTGAAAATACCGGACACATGCATGTCCGGTATCGCTTCAATTTTTTAATTGAACAAATAACGATAATACCGGACAGTCCTTTTAAAAATCGAACATCTCGCAACCCTACTAGCGAGCTGAAATTTTGCAGGCAGTTTCGTGCCGATTATAAAAATGACGTATCAAAATTTCAGACCGAACGCATGTATTGTAATTAAATTATTGAATTTTTGATTACTTTATTTATCTCTATGAATCATGTTATATTTTTTTTAGATACAGTGTCGCGGTGCGTATTATATTGAACGACCTTTTTAATACTTTCCTGTTGCGCGATTCGGTGCGGATTATATGGACGATATTTTTTTAAAAATATATTCCCGATCAATTCGCATTATATTAAACATGTTTTACGTGTCATAACTAAAATTTTGGATTCTTGGATTGTCGTGCGCTGCGTATTATAATAAACATTCTTTTATTTATGTCTCGTATATAAAGGATTTATAGTCAAAAACTTGTTTTTTTGCGTTTTTTTTAAATTTCTTTTTAGGATATTTTTTAATGAATCTATTTTCATGTTTTGCGCCTTCCCCCCTCTCCTACCCCCTCTCCTCTCAGATAATCTGCAAGGTACACTTCAACGAGGGCTGTAACATGCGGTGGCGTGACAGACCCTGCTAATGCGCGAGCTACAGTTATGGCGTGTTGGAGATGATCTTCAACTTCACCCTAAGGCTGGAGTTCCAGTCCATGTATCTCAGCCTTCTCTTCCTTCTCAACACGGACGGGGACTTAGTCGAACAGAGCAATTCCCAGCCGTTACCGTATATTTACAGTAAGTGTGCCCTCTTTTTTTATGGCGGCAGTAGATAGCGCTGTTGTGTTTTGGAATGGGTTTTTTTCCTTTAAATCCTTTATATTAACTCGTGGCGTCTTGTTGATTGCTTGATGCCCTGCTTGAATGCCGAGAAAATTTTAAATCGATTTTTAACCCACTTTCTCGTATGCTAGCGAGCTGAAATTTTGCAGGCAGACTCGTGCTGACGGCAAAAATGATCTATAAAAATTCAGATCGATCGAATGTATTGTAATTAAATAATTAATTAGTTAACTATTTTTAAAATTATCTCTAATTATTTCTATGTAGCATGTTAATTTTTGTTCTAGAGTGTCGCGGTGCGTATTATATTGAATAAACGTTTTAATATTTTCCTGTCGGGCTGAGCGGTGCGTATTATATTCACGATAATTTTTAAAAATATACTCAGGATCTGCAAATGTAAATGCTAGTAATTGTTAGTCTGTCTCTCGGTGCGCACTACATTAAACAAGTTTTTATAACCCTTTCCCCATGATCAAATCGAGCTGAAATTTAGCAGGCAGAATGTAGTGGGTTTTTTTTATATTACTATCGTCATCATCATCATTTGTCCTTTGAGTTGGTTTTGGGACATAGGGCCTCTGTCAAAGCTTGCCACTCCACACGATCCGCAATTCTTCCCAGCTCTTCCCAGTTCTTCCAGCCTCGTCTAATATGCTCCGTCTCCATATACGCTTGGGTCTTCCTCGTTGTCGTTTTCCCCGAGGTTTCCATTCTAAGGCCTGCCTAGCCCTGCTGTTATCTTTCCTGAGGGTGTGCCCAATCCATCTCCACTTTCTTTCCATGATTTGTTGTTCTACTGTTCCTTTTTTTAAAACTTTTTTTTTAACAATAAATCCTTCATACATTTGAGAAATAACTAAAATTTTGGATTTTTGGATTGTCGTGCGTGAGTATGATAATGAGCATTATTTTTGTTGTCTCGTATAAAAAGGATTTATAGTCAAAAACTTTGTTTTTTAAGGTTTTTAAATCCTTTATATTAACTCGTGGTGTCAGAACCCTTCGTTGCTTGCGTGCTTGCTTGTCGCCAAAGCTTCGGATCGATTTAAACCCACTTCCTCGTAAGCTAGCGAGTTGAAATTTTGCAGGCAGTTTTGTATCGATGATAAAAACAATGTATCAATATTTCATATCGATCACATGTACATTAATTAAATTATTGAATTTTTAGATTTTTAAAATTTTATCTCTATGTATCATGTTAAATTTTTTTGCTATAGTGTCGCGGTGCGTATTATATTGAACAACCTTTCTGTCGCGCAATAAGGTGCGTATTTTATTGACAACACTTTTTAAATCCCTTATATTAACTTCGTGGCCGTCTCTGTCGTCATCTCTCTCTGTCGTGATCTCTGTCTTGGGCAGGCGGAAAAACAAAAGTAAAAAATGACCCACTTCCCCTGATCCGATCAAGCTGAAATTTGGCACACGGACCCGTGTTACCTAAAAATGCATCGTATCAAAATTTCAGATCGATCGAACGTACCGTAATTAAATTAATGCATTTTTAGTTTATCCTTATATGAGGTATGTAATTCAAATTCACTGTTTGTTATTGTTTCGTGAATGTTTGAGTTGACGTGACCCATCGAAGTACCGCGTGCTTTTGTTTACATTTTACGTGTCATGCTGAGCGCAGTCCCCCCCCTAGGGTTATGAAGCAAAGTTGAGTTAAGAGTTTGAAAATACTGTTAGTTATGTCTCATATATAAGGGACTAGCCGGGTTACCCGGCGTCGCACGATTAAAATAATAGTCAACAGATTTTTAAAAAAAATTATTTCAATTCATTCATTGAAAAACAATTTAAAAAATAAATTGAAATGTAATTAAAAATAAGTACATGTAATTTATATATTGCTTATATTAAGGCTTGTCGATAGACTATATTTTTGGTTTTTCCGTCTGGTGCAAAAATGAAAAGATTTGTATGTGACCCAACTCTAGAACATGCCACATATAGCTGTCCGTGGGCAAAGCATGCTTCCTCAAGTACAATGCCTGCCACTTTTAAAGACTGTCCCTGTGCCTTGTTGATAGACATGGCAAATGCAAGCCTGATTGGAAACTGGAGGCGCTTGAAATCAAAAGGCATATCTGTTGGTATTATTGGAATTCTTGGGATGAAGACATCTTCTCCTTTGGCGCAGCCTGTCAAAATTGTGGCTTCTATTACATGAGGTAAGAGATGCTTGATGCTCAATCGTGTTCCATTGCATAGTTTAGGGGGATCCAAATTTCTCAGAAGTATGATAGGAGCTCCGATTTTAAGTTCCAAGTTATGTGATGGCATGCCAGGAGGATCTAATGAATTCAAAAATTCTGTTGGATAGTAAACAGCTTGGGCCGGATCTGTAACCGTATCAATAGATTTGTAGTTTTTTGAAATGCCTGGTAGAAAATTGTGAATTTGAGAATTGATGCTGTTGACACTTGAATTCTTTGGAGCAAGAATGGCCCTTTCGCACAACCACTCAGGATTTTTAAACTGGTCTTGGATGTTTGGAAAAACGGCAAGTTTCAACTCTTCAAGTGACTTTGCTACAGTGCAAAAATTTGATGGGAAATAAACTGTTCCTGATGCTGGGTCTACCTGCCACTTTCCATCGCCAAGTTGAAGCAATTGATGTGAGAAGTAGCCTGCTGCATTATCTCCATGTAAATGGACTCTCATGTTGGTGGTCAGAGTCATTTTCTTGACCTGTTTCCACAGAGTTGAAGCTTTGAGGAAGGCATTCAACTCATTGCTTGGTGTTGACCTTGGAATGACAGGCAAAGTTTGTCGAAAATCTCCAGCTAATACCACAACTGTTCCTCCCATTAGTTTTGTGTTTCCTTTTAAATCCTGAAGAGAGTTGTTCAAGGCTTCAAGAGCTCGCTTGTGTGACATTGTACACTCATCCCAGACAATGAGAGAACACTGTTCTAGTACCTTGGCCTTTCCTGATCCTTTTGATATGTTGCAGGTTACATTCTCAGAATGGTTCATGTTCAAATGTAACTTGAAGGCAGAATGAGCTGTTCTACCCCCTGCAAGCAATGTTGATGCTATGCCAGAAGAAGCAACGGCTATAGCAATACCTTTGTCTCGTCTGATTGTAGCCAAGAGCAAATTGATCACAAATGTTTTACCTGTACCTCCTGGAGCATCAAGGAATATGATTCCACCTTTTTTTGAGGTAACCAGTTCTAAGATGTGAATGTAGGCAGCTCTTTGATCCTCAACTAAACGTGGTTGATTTTCTGAGACATAGGCCATCAATTCATTTGTGTTATAATTTTGTTCTCGTAGAATTTCACTATTCTGAAGATTGTTTTCATTTCTTTGAGGCGTTGGTAACCCAAACTGGTCAAGGTTCCTTCCTGACATTGATACACACAAATCCTCCAACAACATAAGACACCTTTTGTAAATCTCATTAGAGAACTCAATTAGCAGTGTTTGATTCTCTCTCTTAGTTTGCAACATAATGTCCTCACTCAAATCTGTTTTAAATGTATCCCAGAGAGCAAGTGGATTAGAAACAGAGCATGTTGTCAGCAAAATTGAAAACAGATGTCTCAAACGGGTAGGTGATTGAGATGTACATGCCTCCTCCATGGTCAAGACCCAATGGTGATCGTTTTCTAGTAGCCCTTGCATTTGGCAAGCTTCCCTAAATGTAGCACACACATGACCATCAACAGTTTTTAAGTCAGTGTAGGATGTTGGTCCTCTAACAACATGAAGTAGCATCCTCAAAAAGAAGCATTCTGCATTAGATGGGTGAACGGTGTACACACGTCCCAATGCATCTGAAGATTTTATCCCTGGATGATATTCAACATCTGCTCCTTGTTTTCGGCGTTTAAATAATTTTTGAGAAGCATTCCAAGTATAGTACCTTGGAACCACACAATAGAGAATGGTTTTTGCAAAGTCATCTTGTTGGCACAGTTGACAAAAAGCTGTCAAAGTTGTTCTTGGTGGCTCCAGAATTTGATGATATATATTTTCTTGGTTGAAGTATACTCTTTGCCCATTTTCAAGATGAACACTCAAGTAAACAACTGTTGGATACCGTTCATGAATTTGGAAATTCAAAATTCTCCAGACTGCTTCATTACTGCTGATGTAACGACCCATTAGAAATTTTTGCACCTCATCTGGATTCTCTTGGTTTCCTTCAAGACCAAAAACGGCCTGGTCACTTCCTTTATTGACGTACTTGCAGATGTATTTGATGGCCTTGACAGATTGGCAAGATTCGACATTTATGTGAGCTTGAAACATTTTTGTCAAAATTGGAGTGTAGGGAACCAACCATCTGTTGTCCATTTCTATTTCTTGATATGTTGAACCAACCTTCATTTTGATTTTTGCAGTAAAACCACAATCTCCTGGTTTACGGCGTCTGTACACAGGATAGCCATCTTCACCAGTTTTAGTTTCTTGTATCAAATTCCTTGGATATTTTTTTGAGCATTTCCCATCAACCATGCAAGCAGAGTTTCTGTTCAAGTTTCCACAGGGTCCATGCAGCATATTTTTCACAACAATTTTAAACAAAAAATTATCTTGTGTAGAGTTTGGTATTTCTGCTGAGATTACATTGTCAAGTTGATTAGGTCGTAATTTTTTCATCAGCCAGATTAGGATGTGTGGATGGGGTAAGCCTCTCTTCTGCCATTCAATTGAGTACATCCAGCATCTCGTTTCACCATAGACATGACTTTTTGTAATGACTCCCATTAATTTTGATAGTTTTCGTTTGAAGACTCTAGCAACCAAATCATGTCGATCCACTGCTGATTGGCCAGGTAAAAGATGAGCCTGAATTTCTTGCCATAGTGGATTGCATGTAAAGGTGATAAACAAATCTGGCCTTCCATGATTTCTGACATAAGTCATAGCATCTTGAGTGTACTCATGCATGTGTCTTGGACTTCCTGTAAATGTTGCTGGCAAGATAACCATTTTCCCCAGATCATTTGGATTGGCATCATTTGCAATGGCATCTCTGAGGTGAATGTAGTCTTCAACTCTCAGCTTCTTTTGATTTAGACGGATGTAGAGCAAGCGTTCACTTTCAATTTTCGCGTACATATCTACGATGAATTGATGGAACAGCTGTCTAAATTTCAAGAGATGGTTATCTTCACCACTGCGAATCATGATTCGATATGCATTAAAGTCCATTGCTGTAACCTTTTTACCCAAAACATTGTTTCCCGTGTCTGGGTTTGTCTGAGGAATGCCAAAGGAGTACCCATCTTCACCTTGCCAAAACATTAGGGGGTATTGCAGAGCATCATAAGAGCGATGAGTTTCTGCAACTCTTTGGAGAAGGTTGTTTCGCTTTTGAAGGACAATGTCACGTCTGTCAAATTCATTTCCTACCATGACAATGGCCACTTCATCAAATGTTGGTACATTGAACCGCCTTTGGTGTTCATGTCTTGGTGCTTTGTCAGCTCGTATCACAACTTTGTATTCATCAGTTGGCATTCTTTCTAGAGCTGTCTTGAAAATTTGAAGGTAGGCATTGTTTGCATGTAGGAGTTCTTGCAACTCCAAAACAACATTTTGTTGCAAGTCTGGAAAGTTTGCACATCTTTGTTGGACTTCTCTAGCTTGGTCTCCCATGAAATAGATCTGCAGAAACTGAGGTTCGCCTTCAGCTGGCAGCAGAGATCCAGCCCTGTGATAAATTTGGCCTTGAACTTTAAATGTTGGCATGAATCCTTGTTCACGAATTTCTTTGCTGGCACCAAAAGATGTCATTTGAAAGCATGAGTTGTATTTTCTGATGTTGGCTAGGAAGCGTTTAGACGTTTGAGATACACCTTGAAGCAAATGATCAAGTGGCTCAGGTGGATGTTGCAGAGTCTCTAGTTTAACTTTGCCATTTGAACAGCACATTCCAGGGTGCTCATCTTTCCATTTAAATGCACTGCAATGCTTGCAGATCAAGTTCATCTCACCAATGTTGACCTTTTCATGTTGATGGTATGGAATATCTGGGTCATATTGATGAGCAGCACCTTTTAGGTCTTGCTGCATTTCATTTCTTCTTCTGTTTAAATTTCCATTTCTCTGGTCTGCAAGTCTTATTTGGGTTTGTTTATTTGTTTCATTTGCTCTTCTCATTGAAGATCTGACTCTTTTTTCATCAAGTCTTGCCTGTGTTTGTTTATTGGTTTCATTAGCTCTTCTGATTGAAACTCTTTCTCTCTCATCATCAAGTCTTGCCTGTGTTTGTTCACTGGTTTCATTAGCTCTTCTGATTGAAACTCTTTCTCTCTCATCATCAAGTCTTGCCTGTGTTTGTTCACTGGTTTCATTAGCTCTTCTGATTGAAACTCTTTCTCTCTCATCATCAAGTCTTGCCTGTGTTTGTTCACTGGTTTCATTAGCTCTTCTGATTGAAACTCTTTCTCTCTTATCATCAAGTCTTGCCTGTGTTTGTTCATTCATTTCATTTTCTCTATGTAAGGCTTGCTTCTTTGCCGTTTTAGAAACACGACCTAATTGAGTTTTTCTTTTTGGGGGCATGATTTCTCTGAAGAAAGATTGGAACATAATAGCTTATATATTGTTTTATTGTACAACTGCTTTTAAGTATTTCCCTTTGTTAAACTTTCTTCTTAAATACCATACTGAAGGTTTCCCCCCCCCTTTTAGCATCAATAAACTTATAAGTAACTTAGATAAATAAGTAACTTATAAGTAAATTATTAAATTAGTTTAAATTTTGCTACCCCATGAATATTTGTTTAATTCGGACACATCAATTGTGTTTAGACATTTGTAAAACAGGTGAAGTGTTAATTTAAGTTTTGGATATATAATTTGTTTAGTGATATTTTGTATTGATTATAAGATCCAAAAAAAAATATTCAGAAGAGATTTATTTAATTTAACCTTCACAAGATCAATAAATATATGTATTTAATTCATCCTTCTTAACATCAATGAACAGATGAATTTAATTTATTCTATTAGCACCACTAAATGGCTGAAAGGTATTAGATAAGCTAATATATAAACTTGTTTACTACTTCAAGTTTGGTTAGGTAGGGTTAGTTATTGTAAAATCTTAAAAAACACATTCTAAAGAGATTAATTTCATTTGTTCTTCTTAAGAATGTCAAGTTCTAATGATTTTTATGACTCACAAGGCTTCAACTCAATAAGTAAAAACACCATCAGAAGAATCAATATTTTAATTGAACAAAGAAATCCTTCAAGGCAAAATAATAACAACACTGTGCGTGCTCTCCGCTACAAAATCGTCCCTCTAGCATATCTCTCTATTGACGTCATCCCACACCAAACTACGTCACACCAAGCATGTGTCAAAATAGTGCGCACTGTGCAACAGTCAAACATTGACATTCCCAAAGCGGAAAAACCCCATCTAATATATAAAGATGAAAGTTTGTTTGTTTGTTTCTTTTGTTTGTTTTGTTACTCATAGAATGCCACACCGTTGGACCTAGGTGCTGAAATTTTGCATGGGACCGTCATTTGACCCGGGACAGGTCATAGGCTATGTAGTTTTTTTCTTATATAAAAAACTGACTCATCACTAATTGAATTCTTCAACTTCGCGTGTAGGTAGAAGCATGAAACTTTGGGAAGTTGTTGAGTAGCCTCTCACGACGATCATTTGCGTAAAAAAGTTGCAATTCAGTCATGGGGGCCGGGGGCACAAAGACGTTTTTTTCATTATATGGGCTATATGAAAATTGATATTTAAATATTTTTTTTGCTCGTTACCACCACGGAAGTGTACTTAATAACCACCCAGAGTTTTATGCTTCTAACTACACGGAATTAGTGATCTTTAGGTTCACTTGTGTTAAGTTTAATGACTTTCTTAATAAGTTCGTTAGCTAAAGTTTAAATAGTTAATTTGTTTAGCTTATGTAAACATAAAATTATGTAAACATGAAATGACAACATAGGTCCTAGGCCTTTATATGCATGTCAAGATCATTGATTCTTAACTTTAATAAGTAAGTTTATAGTAATGAGCAAGTTTTATTATGTTGTTGAAAATATTCAAATAGTTATTTGTTAAGTATGTATGTGTATGCAACGATTTACTTTCTTCTTATTTTTTTGTATTTCTCTTGATTAACTTCATTTAGTGCCCTCCCCTTTTCTATACTAATAAAAGCCTAAGCCCCCTCTCACTAATGGTCCAACTTCCCATTTGACTAAAAGTCTGTAAAATTTACGAATCATACTAAAAACAATTAAGCACGACTGAACTCTGAACTAAAAGTAATGAGTAAAAATCGCCCTTTATCTAATTTCCAGAAACAAAAACAGGAATTTTTTTTTACAAAATATAATGTCTTATCTGAAAACGGGAATCAAAAAAGAATTGAATCCCTTGGTGAAACAGCAACATATAAGATTTTGGAATCCATCGCTAAATGGGACCGTTTTGTAGAAAGGGACAAAAGTGAAAAAATTATAGTCAATTTTTAGTCAATTAAAGTTAATTTAAAGGCGGTCGCTTAAAATGAAGTCTTGTAATGCAGTACTGCTCCAAAAATAAATTTTATACTTGTTTATAGTCTTTATTTATTAGTGTTTTAATATGGAAATGATATATAATGCTTTTATATATTTGTCTCTATGTTATACGATTTAAATTTACGGCTTTTATGTAATAGGTATAATTTTAAAAAATGAATTCAAGTATGTTTTGGACCATGTTTCCCGATGGGACATCATAGTTTGTAAATTATATTTCAAACACCAGATTTAGTTTCTGAAAAATAAATAAATTATTTACGAAATAGGAAAAAAAGATGCTATGTTTGACTAAACATCTATTTTTAAAATGGCTTTTGTTATTCCGCAACAGCGTAATGACCATGGCATATTCAATTCGCCGCCCAACTTAATTAATTGCTTATAGGTTCACTTGTATTGAGTTTAATATGCTTATGTTTATAAGTCCGGTAGAAAGGTTTAAATTGTAAATTTATAGAGCTTATGTAATAAAAAAAACACAGCATTGGTCGTAGGCTTTTATATGCATGTAATATTCATTGATGATTAACTTTAATAATTAAATTTAAGGGATTGAGCAAGTAAAATAAGCAAGAAAAATTAATATAGAACACGCAACAAATTTTAAGAAAAACAAACGTATAGTTCCTCTAAATTACGATTAAGCTTTTTTGACTTGGGCAATTTCTTTCCACATAAAATACCCTCACATAATTAGTATTTGTTTAAATTAAAATTTGAGTCATTAGAAACAACATAATAAAACTCTTAATTTAAAAATAAATACCATACATCGTGTGACAAATGTAATGAAATAGTGTTAACAGATCTATAATATCAAGAAAGTATTTGTATAAAAGGCCACTGTTTTGTACCGCAAGGCCAAAACAAATATGAATGTTATTATAATAAAATTACACTGCTCACTTTTAGATGCGTACACGAAAAGGTGCGCACCGTAATTTGACAATAAAAGATTTTTGAAAGCGCACAGCTAAAAATAAAGTATTGTAAAAAATAACGCACCAAAATGAACTCGTTTTGAATGCCCGCATGAAGCTGTTCAATATCGAAATGAGAATTTATTTTGTCTTTATTTGGCTCTACATTTTCTGATTATGGGCCCCCTTACCCTAGGGGTGGTCACCTGGGGTTGAAACATAGCCTACGACCTGTCTAGGGTCGAATGAGAGCCCCATGCAAAATTTCAGCATCCTGGGTCCAACGGTGTGGATTTCCATTGGTAACAAACAAACACACAAACAAACAAACACACAAACTTTCATCTTTATATATTAGATTTATAGTCAAAAACTTTGTTTTTACGGGTTTGTCTTATTATAGACATATTCCTGATCGGTGCCCATTATATTAAACATGTTTTACGACACATCTGCAAATTTGTATTTTTTGGATGGTCTTGCGCTGCGTATTATAATGAACATTCTTTTAGTTATGTCTCGTACATAAATGATTTATAGTCAAAAACTTGGTTTTTTACGGTTTTAAATTTTTTTTATTTATAACTTCCTTTGGCTGGGCACTGTCACAGTCTGTGAAGCATTGTACCAGATAAAGCCAACTAGTACTGTGACAGGTATTCCATTCAGCACTGTCATATATATTCCATTCAGCACTGTCATATATATTCCATTTAGCACTGTCATATATATTCCATTCAGCACTGTCAGAGATATTCCATTCAGCACTGTCATATATATTCCATTTAGCACTGTCATATATATTCCATTTAGCACTGTCATATATATTCCATTCAGCACTGTCATATATATTCCATTTAGCACTGTCATATATATTCCATTTAGCACTGTCATATATATTCCATTCAGCACTGTCAGAGATATTCCATTCAGCACTGTCAGAGATATTCCATTTAGCACTGTCATATATATTCCATTTAGCACTGTCATATATATTCCATTTAGCACTGTCATATATATTCCATTTAGCACTGTCATATATATTCCATTCAGCACTGTCATATATATTCCATTTAGCACTGTCATATATATTCCATTTAGCACTGTCATATATATTCCATTTAGCACTGTCATATATATTCCATTTAGCACTGTCATATATATTCCATTTAGCACTGTCATATATATTCCATTCAGCACTGTCAGAGATATTCCATTCAGCACTGTCATATATATTCCATTCAGCACTGTCAGAGATATTCCATTCAGCACTGTCATATATATTCCATTCAGCACTGTCAGAGATATTCCATTCAGCACTGTCATATATATTCCATTTAGCACTGTCATATATATTCCATTTAGCACTGTCATATATATTCCATTCAGCACTGTCATATATATTCCATTTAGCACTGTCATATATATTCCATTTAGCACTGTCATATATATTCCATTTAGCACTGTCATATATATTCCATTCAGCACTGTCAGAGATATTCCATTCAGCACTGTCATATATATTCCATTTAGCACTGTCATATATATTCCATTTAGCACTGTCATATATATTCCATTTAGCACTGTCATATATATTCCATTCAGCACTGTCATATATATTCCATTTAGCACTGTCATATATATTCCATTTAGCACTGTCATATATATTCCATTTAGCACTGTCATATATATTCCATTCAGCACTGTCATATATATTCCATTTAGCACTGTCAGAGATATTCCATTTAGCACTGTCAGAGATATTCCATTTAGCACTGTCAGAGATATTCCATTCAGCACTGTCAGAGATATTCCATTCAGCACTGTCATATATATTCCATTCAGCTCTGTCATATATATTCCATTCAGCACTGTCATGGATGTTGATTACTATGACATATATTCTCTTAGCTTTTAACATTGTTGACTTGGTCTTTGTTATCTATGTTCACCAAGTGGACTTCAATGGGCTTATCGGTCGACTCAACCCCATGTTTACCTCCTACTGTGTATGTGCTCTTACTGTTGTGCTCTTTCGTGTCGATCCCCTTCGCCAACCACACCACTTTTTATGACGTTGTCCAAAATGTGGGGCCTCCGGATTGTGCTTTAAATGTGGATAGTGATCTTACCAGGTAGCAACAAAAAATAATAATAACAAATATACAAAACAAAAAAAAACCTATGGAGACTTCACGGGTACTGATGGCCGTCTCCATCCTGACAGTGGAGTCGTCGGTCCGTGGGTTCGTCGGTCCGTGGGTTCGTCGGTCCGTTGGGTCGTCGGTCCGCGGGTTTGTCGGTCCGTGAGGTCGTCGAGCCGTTGGGTCGTCGAGCCGTTGGGTCGTCGGTCCCTGGCTTCGTTGGTCCGTTAAAATTGTCGGGATGCAAGTATAATCTATTGATAGCAATAATCTATTGAAAGCATTGACCATTGACGTCTTTAAACTAGTTACAGCATTAATCTAGTGACGCATTTAATTCAATTATCCCATTAATCCAGCGACAGAATTAATCCCTTGACAGCGTTTATTCAGTGACAGCATTAATCCGGTGAGAGTATAAATGCCGTGAAAGCATTAATCCGTTGAGAGTAATGAACGTCATGAACAGCACACACCTCCTGGACAAGTCAGCATCTAAAGCTGGTGGAGAAATCCCCCTTTTTATGAAATATATGCCTTATGTCTGCAAAATTACATAATTTAAATTAACACATATGGCCGAGCTTAGTAAACACAACACACATCAACGGTGGTTGAGTGGCATGCGCGCTTGGCTGGTGGGCCGAAGGTCACGTGTTCGAATATCCGTGAAGTTAAGGATTTGTTCTCAAGGCTAAGGTTGTCCCCGACTCAAACCAGATCGGAATGGGTACCAGACAGAGCGTGTGAACAGTTTCAGACACTCTTTCCTGAATTTGACGTTACACACGCTGTAGATGATTGGGTTGGCGGCGGTGTTGATGAGAGGAGATCTGTGGAAAAGATGAAAGACTGCAAGGGAGGGGTCGCTCAGAGATGAGAACACATCAGGGGCGGTGGTCTGGAATAACTCCAGTGCTATAAATAGAATAAAAGAGATGATGAAAACGAGGCTGACGGCAAGCAGCATCGAGGTGGTTCGACTTAACCCTTGGTATTTGATCAGTTTCCTTTTTGGAGTCGTGACATCTGTTATGGTCATGCGATGCTGTCCACTTCGACATACAGCAAAAGACGTTTCCGGTGTAGATGACTTCAGGTTCGGTCCAATGAAGTCTGATGTCATGACGTCACTCGCAGGCTTTTGATTGTCTTTGTATATTTCCCCTTTCTCGTCCCCAGCTGAAGATGTAGCGATGTTATCATCTGTGGCTTTGCTGGCGTCCTCACTGCTGACTTTATCGTTGTGAGAGCTGACAAAATTGATTGATTTTCCGGAACCTGTGAAGCGCCTGCGCACGAGTCTCCCAATGAGAACATAGAAGACAAGCATGGGGGTGGAGCAAAACACAAAAATGGAAACGAAGAATATCGAGTTTACCATCGGCCAAATTGTCTCGACGTAAGCGTCGTCTGTCTCACAGATGTAACCATCGATACCAGGACGCGGGGTCGGTTTGGTCTGGCTGCCATTAATGACGCTGTAAGGGATGGCGCACAGAAGTGTCGTCACGGCAATGGCGGCTGTGATGATCTTCGATTGCATGATGCTGACCTGCCAATTAAAAGGGCGACAAATCTTTCTGTACCTGTTGGACGAGTCATGGAGACAAACGATTTGTTTAAAAAAGGAAAGAAACAATTTTCAATTGTGCATTATTAAAGCAAATATTTCTGCTGCAATAAAGCTTTAATACCTTATATATATATATATATATATATATATTAGGGCTGCGGAAATTAACGATTAATTTCTCGATTAATCGTTAAAAGTTTTTAACGATTAAAATTTTTTTAACGATTGATCGACCCACCACTTATAAATGTACTGGACGTCAAAAATTAAAATATTTAGGCCGATAAATATAATTTCCGTACCATTACACGAATATTTTGGGTTTAAACTATTTACTGACGTTAATGTTCAAAATGTTGATAAAGGTTATTGTGTCCATTGAGAGAAATCGTTTGCCTACCATACAATGTTTCCTCTAAGTCTAAGCTCCATTGGTCCGTGTGCAAAGATTTAAAAAAACTCGTGTGCTTAGTTGCACAACGTCCATTTTTGGTGCAATATTTAAAAAATTGTGCTGCGCGGTGATTCTAAACTCCTGCGTGGCGTCGGTCAAATATCTGCGCAGACACGCTGCTTAAAGGGAATATTGCTACAATGGTTCTAACACTTCGCTTACATATGACCTGCAAACCAAACATCCACTCCAGTATCAGAAACTTTAGCTGAGACAATCTAAAGCTATGTGAATGATTGGTCAGCTCGGCTGGTTATATTGTCAATAAGACCCGCTCATCACTTGACCCCGTAATGTCAATACACTTGTCTGTTTGCGTTGTTGGTTAAAAGATGTCATATAAAGAAGACATTCGAGTGTTATTGCGATTTCCGACAAGTACGTTTAATAAATGTTACTTATGACACCATAAATTTCAATTATATATTTAAACAGGTACACCTCTCATAACGAGTAATTCGCATAACGAGCAAATTTTTTGTTGAAAAAGTTGCTCCCGTGACGAGCGAAAATTCCCATAACGAGTGACTCAGAAAGGGAAAGTCAATTTTTCCTGGAAAATAATTTGTGAGCCGGTGTCACGAAATAGTCTCCCCAGAAATAAAGTCTCCCCTGGAGAGTTTATTTAAAAACAAAGTCGCCCTATGAGATTTTTTTTAAAAATAAAGTCTGTGGGGTTAAAATGAATCCTCCCCTTAATTTTTGGAAATTATAAATAATTATTTTATTACTCGTCATGACTGACAATATAGTTTGTATTTGTTTTACATGCATTTGTGTATGATTATTGGAAATTTTACAATCATAAGCTTAGTCATGGTCGTAGCAACTTGCTACGGATATACAAATTTATTTAGGTGGCTACTTGCCCAGAGTTATTTAAAAGAATAACAGACAAATGAACTGAAAAACAAAGATGATCAATTAATAGGAGAACGTAACGTCTTGGAACAAGAATTCACTCTTCACGTCCTTGAGTAGCACCTGTGGCTATGTCTTACACGAAATTTGCGATTTTTATGTGTGCATTATAATAATTCAAAAAACATTATTGCATCGGAAGCCTTTACTATAATTACAGCAGAAAGTTTAACCAATTCAAGTTGCCAAGGATTGTAAACTAAAAAAATTATTATTTGACTTTAAAAATATATTAAAAGGGCTTTCAAATGGGAAAACTTTTTTGTGTAGCCGTCCCAAGAAACACAGCACATGCCAAAAACTAAGACACAAAAAATTAGGTCACACGTTTAAACAATGAATGTCGTAGGATGGGTTGGAGTCACTCGATACGTTATTTTTTAAATCCCTTATATTAACTTCGCGGCCGTCTCTTTCTCTCTCTCTCTCTCTCTCTGTCTTGGGCTCGGTGGGCGGAAAAACAGAAGTCAAAAATGACCCACTTCCCATGATCCGATCGAACTGAAATTTGGCACACGGACCCGTCTAACCTAACAATGCATCTAATCAAAATTTCAGATCGATCGAACGTACCGTAATTAAATTAATGCATTTTTAGTTTATCCTTATATGAGGTATGTAATTTAAATTCACATTTGTTATTGTTTTTTTGCCACGTGAAATTTTGAGCTGACGCATTGAGGCGACCCAACGAAGCGACGGGCGCTTTTGTTTACATTTTACGTGTCACTCTGAGCCAGTCAAGCGAATCGGTGACCAGACTTTTCCCCTCTCCCCTACCCACCCCTCCCCCCACCCCTCCCCCCACCCACCCCTCCCCCCAATAGGGTTATGATGCAAAGTTGAGTTAAGACAGATTCAGTCTGTAAATGTTTGAAAATAATCAATACTGTTAGTTATGTCTCATATATAAGGGATTTATAGTCAAAAACTTTGTTTTTACGGGTTTGTTTTATTTTATAGCCCAAATCAAAGTGGTATGTGGCGATCTGGGTTGAGGTAGGGTGCTCGCTTAGTTAGTTTGAGATGCGCGTAGAGGTGTGCTGCTGAATTAGTTAGGCATAATGTCAATTACCTTACGGAATGTTAGAGCCCACGAGACTGAGGGTGTAGCTGAGAGGTGGGCTTTTTTATTGAGAAAATGCGCCAGGAAAACGCAAAGAGCCATTTTTTTGGCGGGTACGAGACTAGCTAATGAAAAGATTGCTTTAATAGAGACATGTATTGTCCATTTAAGTTGTCCATCGAGTCATTGTTTGCTGAGGTATGAGGAAGACTGCGTAGGACACCTGCACAACAAGGAACCGGGCTCACAGCGCTTTACATGGAGATCATAGCATACATATAATAATTAAATAACCATTCATACCATAATAACAACATAAACGACAGTACACTACACATAAGCTACGTTAATCATTAAAAGAAATTTTGTTTCATTAATTTTTTAATTTACAGAATTAGACAGTGAGAGAGATGAGTTTGGCCAGTCAAAATTCAAAACAGAAGTGGAAATTATATGTGCTCATTCATTTTAATATTCTAATGATTTTTTCATGGATCCGTGTATAGTTGCTGAAATCGTGGATTTTTGTTTTTAATAAAAATTTTCCGAAATTATACACAAAGAATTCATAAAGGAGACTGCGTGAACACGCAGCATCTTTTGTTGTGACGAAGGTAACACTCTGTCACAAAGGCAAGGGTGAAAAGAAGAAGAAAGTTGTCATAGACAAAAATGTAGGAATCAATATTCATACAAAGACTACATGACGACGTTATAGGTGGATGTCATTTTGGACAGGACTCAAAAATCAGAAAGGTTAGCGAAAGGTTTTGGTGGCGTGGTATGGCTGAGGACATTCGTGATTACTGAAAAAGTTGTAGTCATTTTCAGAGGATTAATCTCTAAAATAAACCACTTGCTTCTGAGTTGCACCCGGTTAAAGTTACAGATATATTTGAACGTTGGGGTGTACAAGAATTCTTGATCAACCTTGTCTTTCGTTATGGAGCTTGTCATTTCCTGTTGAACGATCAGGGGAGAGAATTTTGCAATGCTCTCGTAAAGAATTTGTGTGATATAATATCTATAAACAATCGACTTCGTCAGCGTACCATCAACAGAGCAATTGCCTAACAGAAATCAGAAAGATTCAATCAGAAACTAATAACACAACTGGTGAAGTTAGTGCACACAGAAAAGAACAATTGGGACGACGTTTTGCAACCGATTTCTTTCGCTTACTGAACTAACCGGCAGGCTTCCGTAATGTACACCCCGTTCCAGCTGATTTTTGGTGTTCCAGCAAAACTACCATGTGATTTTCAAGAAAACAATGAGACTGGTGATATTCCAGAACCTTCAACAGCCTCTAATGCAAGGATGGAGTGTATCACGGAGACCGTGTGTAAAATAATAAAAACTGCATGTTCCAATATTCAGTGTGCACAGACTAAGCAAAAGGAACGATACGATATATAGCATTCGGGTGCAAGATTTTATATGGGTGACAAAGTGCTGAAATGCAATACAAGGAAAGTCACGAGCATGGGTGATAGATTGGAACCTCGTTTTAACCTATGTTATTCATGAAGTGCTTGGTAAGGGTGTGTATATATTAACTGATTTTTCAGGGAAAATTCTCAACAGTAAAGTGAATGTCAGTAATCAACGTCTTTGGTACCAAACCGACGACGAAATGGCGAAAATCAGTGATTAGCAAACAAAACCCATGGATAATTTTGACTTTGCTGACCAATACATTAACATGAAACATGATCCGATGTGGATATCGTCGTTGCATTTAAAAGAATCTGACAAAAGGTTGCTAGCGACTGGTGATTGCCTTAATGACCGAATAATAGATGCAGTAAATAAACTTGTTGCCAACCACATGAATAACAGTTGTAATTTTCAAACAGAATTGTTACTGCAAACAGTTGGTGGTTTTCTGGCACTAGATGCAAACACAGTACACATATTGCATGGCACAAAGCATTGGATAATCGCAGCTAGTACTGACAATGGAGCAGTATTTCCTGATCGTATGCGTGGGTCGATATCTGACGACGTGACACGTCAAATGAAACAGTTATTTGAACATAAATATGACAATCAAGGAGATTTGCACGTGACACTTCTTCCTTGCCAACGGCAACACAACAGCACAGACTGTGGAGTGTACGCGGCAGCTAACTCCTTCGAACTTGCACTAGGAGCATTAGACTGCTTGCAACGGGAAATATTTGTTACTTCGGAAATGCGTGCCCATCTCTGCCGTTGTTTGAGTGACGTGACTGTCATCTCGTTTCCCAAAGAAAGAAAAGCCAAACGTGGACGAAAGGAACGTGGAACGTTAATAAACGTTCTAGAACGTTCCCTGTTCATTCTGTAAGCTCATCATTAACTTGAAATGTTTTGCACGTATTTTAATTTTATTTAATTGTTCAAAATTAATTATGTTTAGTGCCTAATAATATTGTAATGTCCTGCAATGAAGTATTTGAGTTTAAAATTTTAATTTAAAAGTGTTTAGGTTCACTGTAATAAAATATTCTTTTAATATAAGGAAACAAACAAGTTCAAGTGACATTTTCACACACACATATATAAATATATATAAATATATATAAATATATATATATATATATATATATATATATATATATATATATATATATATATATATATATATATATATATATATATATATATATATTTAAAAGCATTATTATGCCGTCAATAATATGTAGAAAAGGTTGCGTGGTTATTAGCAGTTTTATTTTTAAATTGTACTTGTAGTTATATAAATAGTAGGGATGCGGAAATTAAAGATTAATTTCTCGATAAATCGTTAAAAATTTTAACGATTAATAAATTTTTTAACGATTAAATGACCCACCAATTATAAATGTACTGGACGTCAAAAAGTAAAATATTTCAGCCGATAAATATAAAATAATTTCCGGACGATTACACTAACATTTAGGTTTTAAACTATTTACTGACGTGAATGTTCAAAATGTTGATAAAGGTAATTGTGTCCATTTAGAGAAATCGTTTGCCTACCATGCAATTTTCCCTCTAAGTCTAAGCTTCGTTGGGCCGTGTGAAAAGTTTAAAAAAACTCATATGCAAAGTTGCCCAACGTCCATTTTTTGTGTGCAATATTTTACAAAATTTGCTGCGCTGTGATTTTAAACTCCTGCGTGGCGTCGGTCAAATATCTGGGCAGCCGCGCTGCTTAAATGGAACATTGCTACCATGGCTCTAACACTTCACTTACATATCACCTGCATACCAAACATCCACTACAGTATCGGAAACTTCAGCTGAGACAATCTAAAGCTATGTGTACGATTGTTCAGCTCGGCTGGTTATATTGTCAATTGGACCCGATCATCACTTGAACCAAATAATGTCAATACACTTGCCTGTTTGCGTTGTTGGTTAAAGATGTCATATAAATTTTATAGAAGACATTCCAGTGATATTTCGATTTTCGACAAGTATTTTAATAGATGTTACTTATGACACCATAAATTTCAATTTTTGGCTTTAATCGAAATTAACAATTAATTAATCGTCATTTTTTCCAAAAGTTAACGATTAATTTTAAATTAATCGTTAACAGCCCTAATAAATAGTCTTACAAATTCTTGCTTTTGCATATATTGAAAAATATTTAAATACCAGTAGCCTACTTTCAGAGAATTGTTAGATTTTAAATTTGATATTAAACATATAGCACACGTCTCTGTTAAAGGGATTGCTACACTATTTAGGTGTATGTCGCCTCACAAGACTCTGCATTGGCCGTAGAGTTAAACAAAACCACACTAGATAATCAGGTCATAGGTTCAACAGGTCAGTGGCGTTGTCCCAGATTTGGTTTCATTGCGTGCGTTACTTAATTGGATCACTCCCTACCCCTTCCTCTTCCCCGACCCCCCCCCTTTTCAATACAACATTGGATTTTTTTAGTGTACTGAAATTATAGGGCCTATTAGCTAGATAGTGAGAAAAGTTCTCACCGTCTGAACACCTGACATTTGTGCTAATTTACCGTTTATTGTAACAACACAAACCCACGCTTTCAAAGACATAATCATTGCTGTATTTTTTTTTAAATAAAAATTAATTTTAAAAAATAATAAAAAACTGCTTGATATCTACAACCAACTGCGTTTGAGTCAATTTGTACAGTGAAAAAATTGCAAGAAATTAAGAATTTTTAAAAATTTGAAACGCCTCTGAGGGGTGTAAAATGTAGTGGACCTCACCCCCCTCCCATATCTCTCGATATCTACGCCACTACCATAAATATTGAAGTAAACATGTGTAAACACTTATTCATCCCATGAGCGCAAGCTTAATAGCTTCCACTTGTGGTGCCTTCGTCGCATCCTAGGCATTAAATGGCAGGACAAAGTGCAAAATAGTGAGGTCCTGATACGTGCCAATATCCAAAGCATGTTCTCAATCCTTAGTGAAAGACGCCTAAGATGGCTAGGAAATGTAAAAAGAATGAGCCAGGGTCGTATCCCCAAGGACCTCCTATATAGAGAACTGGCATCAGAAAAGAGGAAGACAGGTCGCCCACGTCTCCGATTTAAGGATGTCTGCCAGAGAGACATGAAAGCAGCCCAGAATAAACACAAGTGACTGGGAATGCAAAGCAGAAGACAGATCTACTTGGCGCACAGTTGTCAAAGAGGGCGTCACAGCGGCCGAGGTACAAAGGATGGTGGAGGCTACAGACAGAAGAGCAAGGAGAAAGGACAAAAACATTTGGAAGCACAGAACTCGTGTCCCCACTAGTCATGTTACCTGGTCACCGCGATGGCCACCAGGAGAAGACCAGATCCAATGGTCAAACTAGCGCTGTTAAATCTCTGCATTTTGCACAATGTCGGGTGATCATAGTCCCATTGATGGAGTAACACGTACATTTCACCTACAGGAAACATGTAAAACATATCAATCATTTATAGGCCTACCTCTAGGGAAACATATCATATAGGTCTATTATTTTTATAATGATCTAATGGAAAACATTTCCAAAGAATCAATCAATTATAGTCTGACCTATAAGGAAACATTTTAAAACCATCAATCAATTATTGACTGAGGTATAGGATAATAGCAGATAAACATCCGCTAAAGAGGAAAACAATTATCAGTTGATTTCCCTTTCATCCTTTCACATTTATTTTTAATTTTTTATCCTCCATATATGCAATTACGATGTAATTAAGTTTAATCTTAAAAACGATTATTATTTCTTATCAATTTAATCTATGTAAAACCAATTGATATTATTAAATGTATTTTCGCGTGGTCCTATCTTAAAACAGATGTTTAGAACATAAAATAGTTTCCACTTTACCTGGGATTGTTATTGAGTTGGCCAACAGATCGAACACAGCCAAGACAAGTATTAACATTTTCTCGGGAGTCTTTGAACGTTTTCTCCAGTAGACAAACAGCACAAGGGAATTCCCGATAACTCCAGTCACTAGAAGTAGAGATAAGAATGTCAGAGATGGAATCATGACAAGGGTTGTCTTACTTTGAAGGATTTCCAGATACAATTTACGCTCTTCCTCCGTGAAATTCATCTTTAAATATCTTCGTGTCTCACAAATTAAAGATGATAAAGACGTAGCTACAACTATGTGTTAATAAAGTCAAGTTCCTTTGGGAAAGCTGACAATTTTATCTGGACAACGACACGGGAAGCTACTACATGTTGACAAAATCAAATTGGTTAAAAGACGAGTTGACAGAAATATGTCGACAAATACAATATTTTGACTTAAAATCGCCGGCAAGTTGGCTTATATGAGGTTGTATTTCACTGCTGTCCACTCCGCTATACAAGCAATGACCAGCGGTTTCAAGTCAAGCAAGCTGATGGCAGAATAACAAGATTTTAAGTCCATTTTATTAAAATGAGTTATCACTCCTGGGATTGTTCCCATGTTTCAATCTATCATAGCACAAAATCTGAAAGCTGTTTCGTGAGGCAATTTTGCAGAAAGTACAGAATTACACGGTTCTAACACAAGATAGGCCTTTCAAATGAAAATTACAAAGTTCTAATATTCATTATGGTTTTAACAAGGTCTTATCTACCGTAAGCCAGTGAAGAAAAGGCTTTGAAATTTAGTTTAACATACCAGCCAATCATATGCCTTGTCTTATATCCTGGTACGGGTGGGATATGGCGGGCGTCGTCACTAGGCTTAGTTTTTCAAGTACCTCTGCCTCTTCGAGTGAAAGCGACACAATTTGCAGTGACTACAACTATCCACTTGCAATGTGATAGCTCTTCTGAAGAAGACATGTACGTTTTGACTAAAGCAAAGAGAAAGGTGAGCTCATTGTTTTTATGGCAGAGCGAGGCGTACTTCCGGGAATGAATTGTTGTATTTTTACATCTGAAAAGGGGAAAAGTGCAATAATTTTATCCATAAATGTAATTAAGATTGTAGTTTTAGTTTTAGGGTCTTGGTTAGGTTAAGTTGTCTATTTTGTTTTAATTAAAATAGAAAAAAAAACAAATATATCAGCCAAAAATACCATATATGGTTCTCTTTGCTTTTACCTGTTATTTTATTTAAACATAGTTTTTAAATGCAAAATAGTTAATATTGAGCCATTATCGAAATGAGGACAGATGTGTAGTTACACTTACACACTTCGAGTCTTTGGTCTGTATCAATAAAATAATAATACAGATGCAAAAGAAAAGTTAACACTTTTTTAGCTGCTAAATAAAAATAATGTTAACACATATACATTTATTTAGTACATAAGTTCATTTCATTACAATTATTATTAAGTTAAGCTTTAAAAGTTTTAAGTTGGTAAGCCGTTAGTTTTAACCCCACTTCATTTTTTTCCCAGCATTCCTCCATCCCCTCATATTCAGTCTCACTTTCACCTTCTGATGCCAGCATTGCATACATTTAATGAGAGTGAAACTCAGTCTCACTTACACCTTCTGATGCCAGCATCGCATACATTGAATGAGAGTGAAACTCAGTCTCACTTACACCTTCTGATGCCAGCATCGCATACATTCAATGAGAGTGAAACTCAGTCTCACTTACACCTTCTGATGCCAGCATCGCATACATTGAATGAGAGTGAAACTCAGTCTCACTTACACCTTCTGATGCCAGCATCGCATACATTCAATGAGAGTGAAACCCAGACTAAGCAGAACTTCAAAACCTGCAGTTAAACTTCTGAGACATGTTCACGAGAGGCCAGCACACCTTTGATAGGTCAAACTAATTTAGATATAGATATTGTAACATCTAAAAGTGACATTAATGGCATTAAAAAGCTGACAAGGTAGAGACAACGCAATCCTGAGAATTGGAAATGCAATCAAAGGAAAAAATTATGTGAAGCTGGGCAGGCTTACATAAATATAAGGAACAAGGTTGTACCTGAATATAAAATTCAGCATCTAAAAGACTGTAAAAAGTTGTGCAAGTTTAAATGTGAAACCAAAATTTCAACAGTTGAAAGGGAAAACACTTTCAAAAACTTGTGTACGCTTAATTACTATCAAAAGCATTCATATATTTTATATATTAGTCAATGTTTTTAAAAATGTGCAGAAAATGAATCTAGGCGCCTAAACACATATTTTATAGCTTTACAGTTGGAGGCTTGAATGTGAGAGTTTGCAAGAACTATTATCTTGGCACTCTGGCAATAAGTCAAAGAATTGTATACAAAACTCATAATAAAAAAATATTGTTACTGGCACACCATGCAGAGATGGAAGAGGGAAACACATCAAGAAAAAAATCTCATCTCAGAAATAGATAGTAAAACTGTGATTTATTTATCATATCAATAGCTTTCCTCGTGTGGAATCACACTAATATAGGAAATCTACACAAAAAAGGTTTTTACAGGGTGAGTGGCATGCGCGCTCGGCTGGCGTACCGATGGTCACGGGTTCAAATCCAAGTGAAGGCAAGGATTTTTTCCCGGGGCCTAGAGCGTCCCTGAGTCCACCCAGCTCCGAATGAATATATAACACTGGTTAGGGGGAAAATGGCGGCTGGATAATGCGTGGAACCCTCATAGCCGTGGCCTGTGAAAGCTGCATCACTTGCCAACAGACCGGTATGGTTTGTGGACGGAATTATCTTCTGTATAGAAGGAGCGTCTGTATATATAAGACAAGATAAATAAAATGTATGATCTATATGTAGAGCAGTAGATATTCAGAGGTGGTGGGAAAAGCCATACCGGCTAGTTAGTAGGCTTGACAGGAAAGAGAGGCGGTGTCTATGTTTTATATGAGAGGAAGCCAACGTGCTTTGACATGCCGACACAAGCCCGTGAGAGGAGACACCTTCCCTCAACACCCCCACTTTACTACCTCCACAGTGGGATGAGAGGAGTAAGATTTTTCTTTTGCAGATGATATGAAATTGTTTGATCAATACTGCAATTTTAAATCATTTTTTACAAGACAAAAATTAGATTTTTTCCCCATGACTCTTGCATGAACAGTGGCAGCTATTACAATAATAGTGCACTGACTGTGAGTTTAATTGGAGACGGCTCAATTGAGTTTAATCCGGGACGGCTCAAATAAGTTTTTCAAAATGTCCTCCTTTGTCGTCATCCTTTTTGTTTTATTATGTCTTCCTTTGTCAACGTATCTGGCAACCCTACTTGAGTAGGACTTAGCAACACGCCAATACGCCAGCTAACGGAAGTGCTGAGCTGTAGTCGGTGGAGTGTTATTTAAATTTACTTTTAATTGTGAGTTTCTATCGTTATGTATGAGATAATGAGTATGACACATTGAAACTTTTTATTTATTTACAATACATGTTACTTCAAGTTTTGCTGTATTCTTTATTAATTAAAAGAATATCCCGTTTTATCCAACAATTTATTTGGTATTATTTAGTAAATAATAAACTTCAAATTAGTATTGTTCATGTCTTATGCTTTTCTTATATTCACGTTGTATGACTTTCACTGTCCGACTACTATTGTCATAAATAATATAAGAGAAATTCAATAAATATTTAAACAAATGAAAAAATCGCAAAGTTTAAACTTGTCAATTTATCAAGGGCGCCTAAAATAAATTAGCCAAGGGCGCATGCGTGCTTGCGTGCGTGCGTGCGTGTGTAGTGCTAATCTTCATCATCACTTGTAAAGAGATCTGCTTATTACATTTTTACTTAAAATTCTAAAAATAAAATACCTTAAAAACTCCCTTACGTGTGCTGCAGTCAAGTGTGTACAAGTGAACATCAACACATTGGCTATAACAACAGCACAAAGGTCACTATGTCAATCGGCAGGCTTTCATTTTACTTTAGCGCGACATGGAAAACCCTATTCTGACGGAAATCTCAAAAGATGTTTCTGAGATTGAGTCATTTGATACATTGATTAACATCACTTTAAGATATTGAACTACATCTTTTTTTTTAATTTTGATGTAAAGCTTTGTCCAAAAATGCACCTTTCCAAAATTCCAACATTCAACCAACCGATCATAGTAGACCATCATTCCAACAACCAATCGTTCCAACAGATTCTTTAACTTGGACCATTGAATATCAAGCCACTAACCTACAGATTGGAGGGAAAAGCACGTTTGTTTTTGTTTTTTGTTTTATTAATACCGCCGATAAATTAGTAAATTTTTATCTGCGACTATTTCTCTTAGCACTCTTGTCACGTTTTCACATAAAAGAAAACAATGGATTATGTCTCTCCCCTGCAACGACTTGACAACTTTGTTTTCTGGTTCCCCATGCTACGTGTCAAAACAAGGTTTTGTTGCGTGACACAGCGATGTGTTCATGCGGTTCACTGCATTTCACTCCAGCCAGCGATGACCACATCCTCGTTTTTTTTACAGCAAGGAGAGTTCAGTCACGTTCAGTGTGTAAATGTTTGTCACACGGTTCGTATTACATTGAACATAATCAATACTCTAATTCTATCTCATATATAAAGGATATATAGTCAACAACTTTGTTTTTACGGGTAGTTTAATTCTTTGTTTATTTCTTTATGGGTGAAAGCCAAGATTTCTGTCTATCAGTTTCTGTATATGTCCTACAGAAACTATGTATCTTTTAACGACTGAAAGCAACTTTTTATGTACGTCGTCAACATTATATGTTCTACAACGTGATTTAACGCTGTAATACTATGATAGGCGGATGCACAACGAGCGCCATTGAATTTTGATCGAGGAGTTGAAAGGACAAACGTTTAAAAAATCGACACAATCATCTTATCTTGAATGACCTTTTAAATCCTTTTCAATGTTTGCCCCATGGCTGGAAGGATATCCTTAATGAAAAATTTGATTCAAACGTAAAGAAATGTACATAATAGTTTTAAACAAGCCCCGTTGTCATGATGATTGAAGCGTGATATATAGATTATACAACTCGGCTGGGAACCACTGGGGTTGTCACTTGTGTAATAAAATTACTGTTTATATATATATATATATATATATATATATATATATATATATATATATATATATATATATATATATATATATATATATATACATATATACATATATATATATATGTATGTATTTATATCAATAGACATAATTCCCGTTGTCTGTATGGTTGTAATGTAACGCTGTTAGGTGGCGCTGCGAGGATGTAATGCTGCTAGGTGGCGCTGCGATCGATTTTGTTTTATAGTTTTTAGTTAGAAAGCAGCGCACTAAATTACTGCACCAAAAATATCACTTTTCGAACGTTCCGCATAAAATTGTTCAATATGATAATAAATGAATCAAATAAAAATAAATGAAAGTTCTGTATTACGTTATTTTTTAATCTGATGTGTATTTATTTTGAAAAATTCCGTCATTTTTGACGGGTGATACACTACGTAATAAATGAGCTAATTTACCACCACGCGAACGCATACGCTAAACAAGCACCATATTTGGCTTTCAAGACATAGTTTCTAAACCCGTTCGAGCACAGGGTATAAAAATATACCGAAAGAGTACCTACAGAGTAGTATGACAACAAGGCTACCACAATGAGACATCAGTTGCCTTGTATTACGTACGCGGGGTAGAGAGTAAAGTCCAATTTTAGCGTGACCCCAGTTAGCTACTTGCTCTGCGAACACTGTGTTTGCGGTACAAAGTACGGGCCATAGCAGACACGGGTACGCAATGCAGACACACTGAACCAGAAAGCATCACAGATAGCATGGGTTGTTGGTAATGGAGGTGCAACAATAATCACTGGAGAGATGAGCAAGTTGGAAGGGATGTAATAAAACGTTTCAGTGAGCAGGGATTGGAGATCCCGAATGACATCGAGACAGTATCGTGGGTGACACAATAGCATACGTGAGCGGGAGAGAGGTCTATAGATAGCAGTGGTAAAGTCAGCGGCAGCAAACAGGGAGCAATCATAAATGCTGAGACGCAAAGACTTAGGCTCACAGTGCGTGCACTGAGCATGCCACAGCCATCACACACATCTTGGATCCCAACACTCTGTGGCCCGTGTGGGTTGCCCAGCATGACACAGTGCCGTCCAACAGCAAGAGATCCTCTTCTATTGCATCTACAGTATCGGCGATCCGGGCCAGCATGTCAAGCGCCATTGTGTGAACCAACTCCGTGCCAGGCAGCAGTGCGCTAGCAGTATGAGAGCGCTGTATCTTGCGCTGAATAGACGATTAGCTGGCTCCGTGGACGACCATCGCGCTAGTGGTCATGTGTGGATAAGCGGCCGGCTGCTCAGCGTGGCTCGCGGCATGTGGGGTTGCGGGCCGCTGCGTGACTCACTCTGTTCCTTTTTGTAGCCTCTAGCGTGCTCAGCCGGGTAGCGGGTTGCCTGGCTAGCCTCTCGATCTTTCTTTCAGTGTTATTTTTTCTCTATTTCTTCCCATAGTCAGCTCATTGTCTTTTTTCTAAGAATGCTACACTAACTCCTTTCGCACACTGACCACGTTTGGCATTGGTTGGCAGCAGCATTTTCTTTTTTCTTCATGTTTTTAGTCCTTCTAACAAAATAGCAGGCAGCGCTTCATAAAATGCCATCTACTGTCAGTAGCTTTAGACTGTGCAGTCTTTTGTTCCTCGCTAGACTGCACGTACGATTAGCCCCACATGCTAAGGCTTGAATACGGTGCGACTTCGGCGCATGTGCTAAGGTCTGTCTCCTCCTGCAGTAGAACTTGTCATTGTCAGTTGAACAAAGTTTTTTATTATTATTATTACATTGGTTGCGACCCATTTCATCATATAAAAACGTATTGAATAGTCATGTAGAGCTCTAAGATGAGCAGCAGACAATAATTGGACTGTCGGTGATTGGTGGTGACTGTCGTAAGACGACTGGATGGGCCCAAAGATTTGTAAATGATAGACTAGATTTTCTCAATCTCAATGGACTGTATTTCTGAATAATGGCTGGGTCACTATGACAAATTAGTGTTTCATATTCGCACACGGCTTTGTGTCACACTGAGTGCCTGTGAGTATAGATTCGATTGGCTGCCCTGTTTCAGTGGTTGCTGCTGTGTCGGATTCCTATGTGTAATAGGTGCCCTCGATGATGCGCCTTGTTATCGTCGAGACTCAATCAATTTGTTGTGTCTATTATGCTGTGCAGCAGTGATTTGGCTCTTAATATTTCTACCTGGCAAAAAGTGTGTTCGGCACTGGAAGTATAATATCCTACAATAAAACACAAAAGACAAATATACTTACTAACGCGAACATCGCCTCAAAACGAACACTGACTATTTTTCAACTAAACACTAGAGGCCAGAGCTAGACCACATATTTAACTAAATTTATCTGCAGAATACTAAAAATGAGTTCGGTACGAAGTAAAATCCAACTTTAAACTTACTAACTTCGTCGCGAACACAACCACCTTCGACACGAACAATGCAATTATTAATAGCGTATGGTAACGTATAACAGCTGTGGTTACTACCACGGCGCGCCTCTGTTGTAAGTGCTGATATGCATACCACACACGTGTGTTTCCCAAAGCGGGAACAGGAAAGTAGTCCATAACCCGGACACTCCCTCGCGTTCTTATCCTATGGACAGACTGGGACAGCACTGCATGGCGCGGCCACGACCAAAATGTAGACATACACACATTACTCACAACATATAGTCTGTCCCGGCAAACGAGAAACGAAAAATGGATATTGAAAAACAGAACTACTGTTCGACTAAAAAAAAAAAAAACGCGGTAAAAAAAAACACAAAAAAAAAAAAAAAATACGGTTGAACATGCTTTTTCCGTGTTAACGGAAAAATAAAATTACAGAGAACGCCTTTATGAAAAAAGTTTTTCCGCTGTCGACATAGCGTTCGCAAGAGGCGGTAACATACTTCTAATTTAATTATACATATT
>CALYLW010002285.1:0-57351 GCA_944989445.1 Ampullaceana balthica | reverse complement strand
GAGAGAGAGAGAGAGAGAGAATAAGGAAATACGGGACATATATAGGATAAGAGAAACAGAAAAAGAGAGAAGTACATGTATTAAGGTATATTTCTAAAATTGGAAAAACGTATTAGTAGTATTAGTAATTTTTTCGTAAATTAGCTGTGAGATAAGTGGACTCTTCCTTCTGCTACTTCACAATAGTCAGAAAAAAAAAGAACAAATCTGCCTTGTAAGGTTATTTATTTCCCCTCACCACACGCTACCACACTTCCCCTACTCCGTTCACCCCCTCTCCCTTTGTGTACCTTTTATGTCACGGGTACGACTATGTACCGTCCTCGTTTCAGATTCTTGCCACACAAAGGACGTCTTTGTTTGGTGACGTCTCGTCTCATCGGGAATTTCCACTATCTTTAGTGGTATGCAAATGACAAAGTGGCTTGGAGAAAGGGATATTTTATTGTCAACGTTCTCGCGGTATCTCGCGTGATCTGATAACGAGATTGGTATACAAACAAAGAGTGGAATGTGAGATTAGATTAATGGAAAAACTTTACCCCCCCCCCACCACCTTTACTGTTTGGGAAACTTTCAAGAAATGGTCCCAAACAAAACACGATGGCAGCAGTGGCAAGTGAACAAAAATAGTTCATCTCTCAACTGTAGGCGGTTCATGTTTGCCACGTAGGATACTTGAACTTTTTGATTGGCCAAAGTTTATGTTAGATGAAAAGTCAACAGATCTTTGAAAGTGTTGAGTAGGTTTAACAACAAGAATCTAGAGTTGTATATGTAGTTATTCATCGTACATGGTATGGGTCATCCTAAACAGATAGAACATCACAACGAATGTACGGGCAAGAAGCCTTCCTCAAGGAACAAACAAAAAGAAGCAAGTCAGTAAACACAGTGGGCGGCATTTTGTATATAAGGGGGAGGGGTTAAAAAAAGAGTTTTTATAATGAAAGGGAGTGTCAAATTCACGAGCCTCTTTCCCTCTCCCGGGGCACAACACTACGAAATTGATGATGAATATTTCAACAGGAAATATTGCAACAATAAAATTATTTCATTGCTACAATGGACCAACTTGATCAAACAATGGACCAACTTGATCAAACAATGGACCAACTTGATCAAACAATGGACCAACTTGATCAAACAATGGACCAACTTGATCAAACAATGGACCAACTTGATCTAACAATGGACCAACTTGATTAAACAATGGACCAACTTGATCAAACAATGGACCAACTTGATCAAGCAATGGACCAACTTGATCTAACAATGGACCAACTTGATCTAACAATGGACCAACTTGATCAAACAATGGACCAACTTGATCAAACAATGGACCAACTTGATCAAACAATGGACCAACTTGATCAAACAATGGACCAACTTGATCAAACAATGGACCAACTTGATCTAACAATGGACCAACTTGATTAAACAATGGACCAACTTGATCAAACAATGGACCAACTTGATCTAACAATGGACCAACTTGATCTAACAATGGACCAACTTGATCTAACAATGGACCAACTTGATCAAACAATGGACCAACTTGATCTAACAATGGACCAACTTGATCAAACAATGGACCAACTTGATCTAACAATGGACCAACTTGATCTAACAATGGACCAACTTGATCAAACAATGGACCAACTTGATCAAACAATGGACCAACTTGATCTATCAATGGACCAACTTGATCAAACAATGGACCAACTTGATCAAACAATGGACCAACTTGATCAAACAATGGACCAACTTGATCAAACGACAAACTGAACTAGTCATCTTTTCAATTAAAACTTTTAGATGTCAATCTGCTTTTAAAATGCTAAGAAAAATGTCACCCCCCACCGTATACACACACACACACACGTAAATCAAATGTCAGATATGACGTCTGTCAATAAAACATGAGAATCCGTGAAGTTTTCATTCAAGCAAGAAGAAAACTTTGTTTTAAAGATGGAGATGATTGTATAGAAAGGACGGCATGCTTGACTGAACATATGTGAACAAATTTAAGTGGAGTCCCATGGAGTTATCGTGTTCTTATAATGGCCTACTTGTTTATACAAGCCACTTTAACCATTAGCAAATTGTCTAATACCAGTAGAGTTCATACTGATAGTATTGTAGCCTAGAGTAGCACTAAACTAGATGCTGATAAGCGGTAGCACAGGGTAGCACTAAACTAGATGCTGATAAGCCGTAGCACAGGGTAGCACTAAACTAGATGCTGATAAGCGGTAGCACAGGGTAGCACTAAACTAGATGCTGATAAGCGGTAGCACAGGGTAGCACTAAACTAGATGCTGATAAGCGGTAGCACTAAACTAGATGCTGATAAGCGGTAGCACAGGGTAGCACTAAACTAGATGCTGATAAGCGGTAGCACAGGGTAGCACTAAACTAGATGCTGATAAGCGGTAGCACTGAGTAGCACTAAACTAGATGCTGATACGCGGTAACACAGGGTAGCACTAAACTAGATGCTGATAAGCGGTAGCACAGGGTAGCACTAAACTATATGCTGATAAGCGGTAGCACAGGGTAGCACTAAACAAGATGCTGATAAGTGGTAGCACAGGGTAGCACTAAACTAGATGCTGATAAGCGGTAACACATGGTAGCACTAAACTAGATGCTGATAAGCGGTAACACAGAGTAGCACTAAACTATATGCTGATAAGGGGTAACACAGAGTAGCACTAAACTAGATGCTGATAAGCGGTAGCACAGGGTAGCACTAAACTAGATGCTGATAAGCGGTAGCACAGGGTAGCACTAAACTAGATGCTGATAAGCGGTAACACAGAGTAGCACTAAACTGGATGCTGATAAGCGGTAGCACAGAGTAGCACTAAACTAGATGCTGATAAGCGGTAGCACAGAGTAGCACTAAAATAGATGCTGATAAGCGGTAGCACAGAGTAGCACTAAAATAGATGCTGATAAGCGGTAGCACAGGGTAGCACTAAACTAGATGCTGATAAGCGGTAGCACAGGGTAGCACTAAACTAGATGCTGATAAGCGGTAGCACAGGGTAGCACTAAAATAGATGCTGATAAGCGGTAGCACAGGGTAGCACTAAACTAGATGCTGATAAGCGGTAACACAGAGTAGCACTAAAATAGATGCTGATAAGCGGTAGCACAGGGTAGCACTAAACTGGATGCTGATAAGCGGTAACACAGAGTAGCACTAAACTAGATGCTGATAAGCGGTAGCACAGGGTAGCACTAAACTAGATGCTGATAAGCGGTAACACATGGTAGCACTAAACTAGATGCTGATAAGCGGTAACACAGAGTAGCACTAAACTGGATGCTGATAAGCGGTAACACAGAGTAGCACTAAACTAGATGATGATAAGCGGTAGCACAGGGTAGCACTAAAAAAGATGCTGATAAGCGGTAACACAGAGTAGCACTAAACTAGATGATGATAAGCGGTAACACATGGTAGCACTAAACTAGATGCTGATAAGCGGTAACACAGAGTAGCACTAAACTAGATGATGATAAGCGGTAACACATGGTAGCACTAAACTAGATGATGATAAGCGGTAACACATGGTAGCACTAAACTAGATGTTGATAAGCGGTAGCACAGAGTAGCACTAAAAAAGATGCTGATAAGCGGTAGCACAGAGTAGCACTAAAATAGATGATGATAAGCGGTAGCACAGGGTAGCACTAAAATAGAATATGGTTCACTCATATTGGTTAGAAGAGTAATGTAAACAAAGAGCTTAAATGTTTGACTTCACTCGTGTTATGATATGAGAGTGCAGTCTTACACTAAACACATACTTACATGGCTTCACGCGTGTTATGATATGAGAGTGCAGTCTTACACTAAACACATACTTACATGGCTTCACGCGTGTTATGATATGAGAGTGCAGTCTTACACTAAACACATACTTACATGACAAAAAAATGATTTCATATATGCTCATTCTCATATAGGAAATACGGCTTTTATGGGGAGAGGGGGGGGGCAAAGCTTTGTTACGTCACATTGGAGGGAGGTCTAAGTTTTTTTGACGCCTTGTGACAAAGGGAGGAGGGAGGGAGGGAGGAGGGAGGGAGGGAGGGTGGGAGGGAGGGAGGGAGGGAAAAATCGGCCAAAATCGCTAGACGCCATTTATGAATGGCCAATATCTCTGTCTCTCTCTCTCTTTTCATTTATTTCATATTCTCTGTATATCTCTCGTTGGTCCTCTTCTGTCTTTCTTTCCTATTTTCTCCTCATTCTGTTTCTCTATCACTCTCCTTAAAAGATTCATTCTAAAAATATACTAACACATTTTAAACCCGGCATAAAACAATTTATACCATTAGTAAAAACAAAAAAAAGTTTTTCTAGTCACGCTGAAGTCATATACACATAGAGACATGGTGGCTACCACAAACTTGTTGGGGCGGAAGTACAATTAGTGCTATTAACAAATTCAATGCTGTTCGCATGCTCAGACAAAATGATGATTACGCACACTGATTGGATGGGCCTGATTGCCTTGCCAATGGGACTTGTCAAATGTCACTATGAAATGATACTTTAAAAAAATATTTTTTTTTAGTAATATAATGTTGTTCAGCATAAATTTAAAAGTAACGAAACGTTTCTAACATTTGTTGGTATAATGAAGTTACAACAAGTATTTGTCTCGGTCAAGTGCAAGAAGCTGACTCAAGTTAACGAAGAATAAACATATAACTATAATAGACTATTGTTGTAGTAATGCCAAACAAATACCCGGATATTACAATAAACAGATAACTATAATAAACTATTGTAATAATGCCAAACCAATACCCGGATGTTAGAATAAAGTGTTTATGAAAATTAGTCTAACTAAATACTACTGATAATTCTATTAATAGATTTCCGGCATAAATTATTTGTAAGGACCTGAGACCACCGGGACATAAACATATTCTCACAATAACAAGATCACGTGATCCCTGCAGGGGTCAGTGAGTTCTTTATTTGTTATTTTAAAACAATCTAATTATGAAAGTGTGCCATCTTTATGTAACCTACAACTGTCGCCCTCATAAAGTGCTCGTTTACATTTTTTGATTATTCCTCTTTTTTATAACAAGAAAGTAATATTTAAAAACAAAAAACAAATTTAATTATGCGTATAAATTATTCTCCTGCCGTCCCAGCCCTGACATCAAACAGAATCCAACAAAATGTTGATGTTGGCTGTTGTATGTCTGTCCTTTCATGCTGGCTGGCATCAACGTTCTTATTTAAAAGTTCTTGTAAGTTGTTCTCTAAAGACCGTTGATATTTGTTGTGTTTGAATATTTATGTATAGCCCCGTGTTGACAGAGTTCAGCTGTCAAACAAAATATGAGATCTAAAGGAGGGGGCGGAAAAAAAGTAAACACATTTCGATATTGATTCAGTTCCTGATTTATGTCAAAGTGGACACATTTGCATTCACAAAGTGTCTAAAAATATCATATTTATGTCACAGTGGTAAAACTTGGATTCACAAAGTGAAACACAAATACCAGTTTTGGTTGATATGAATATCAATTTTAGTTGACACAAATATCAATTTTAGTAAACACAAATATCAATTTTAGTTGACACAAATATCAATTTTAGTTGACACAAATATCAATTTTAGTTGACACAAATATCAATTTTAGTTGACACAAATATCAATTTTAGTAGACACAAATATCAATTTTAGTTGACACAAATATCAATTTTAGTTGACACAAATATCAATTTTAGTTGACACAAATATCAATTTTAGTTGACACAAATATCAATTTTAGTTGACACAAATATCAATTTTAGGTGACACAAATATCAATTTTAGGTGACACAAATATCAATTTTAGTTGACACAAATATCAATTTTAGGTGACACAAATATCAATTTTAGTTGACACAAATATCAATTTTAGGTGACACAAATATCAATTTTAGTTGACACAAATATCAATTTTAGGTGACACAAATATCAATTTTAGGTGACACAAATATCAATTTTAGGTGACACAAATATCAATTTTAGTTGACACAAATATCAATTTTAGGTGACACAAATATCAATTTTAGGTGACACAAATATCAATTTTAGTTGACACAAATATCAATTTTAGTTGACACAAATATCAATTTTAGTTGACACAAATATCAATTTTAGGTGACACAAATATCAATTTTAGTTGACACAAATATCAATTTTAGGTGACACAAATATCAATTTTAGTTGACACAAATATCAATTTTAGGTGACACAAATATCAATTTTAGGTGACACAAAATATCAATTTTAGGTGACACAAATATCAATTTTAGGTGACACAAATATCAATTTTAGGTGACACAAATATCAATTTTAGGTGACACAAATATCAATTTTAGTTGACACAAATATCAATTTTAGTTGACACAAATATCAATTTTTGTTGATTGCCGCCCCCGGGGCCATCAGATCGTTAAATCCATTGACCTTGACCTTTAACTATTCCACCAAAGCGATCGATTCACTCCCCTTAAGAAAACTTGGATAACAATGGTTCCCCAGCAGCACATGTTTACCAATGCCACAGTTTTGGCAACCATTGCTGAAATCTCAATGTTCATTGAACATCTCAGTAAATGGACACAGCAAATGACGTCATCGCCGATATGATGGTAGTATTACCTGCCTTGTTTGGAACAGCTTTCTTGCTTACCTACAAGATATGAACACCTTACCTTTACTATAGTTTGTATAACCCTTACCTTACCTACCTGACATGACCCATTACCTTACTTACCTTACATGACCCCTTACCTTACCTACCTGACATGACCCCTTACCTTACCTACCTGACATGACCCCTTACCTTACCTACCTGACATGACCCCTTACATTACCTACTTGACATGACCCCTTATCTTACTTACCTGACATGACCCCTTACCTTACCTACCTGACATGACCCTTTACCTTACCTACCTGACATGACCCCTTACCTTACCTATCTGACATGACCCCTTACCTTACTTACCTGACATGACCCATTACCTTATCTACCTGACATGACCCCTTACCTTACTTACCTGACATGACCCCTTACCTTACATATCTGACATGACCCCTTACCTTACTTATCTGACATGACGCCTTACCTTACCTACCTGAATTGACCCCTTACCTTACCTACCTGACATGACCCCTTACCTTACCTATCTGACATGACCCCTTACCTTACCTACCTAACATGACCCCTTACCTTACCTAACTATGATCTATGATATGTTATACTGGACAGAGGACATGTACATAATACAGGACATTAGAAGCCCTAAAACCATAAAATAACCAATATGATAAATTTGAAAAAGGAGAGATCAGGCCTCGTTTTCAATGTTGACCTTTGAACCCAGAGAACTTTGGTTAGGACCACGCCTCCCTGGTTACAATGGTGGTCTGTAATTGCCAAGATAAAACTACTTTGATTGAATTTCTTGACTTTCACTCCCCCCCCCTAGGCTAAAATTCCTGTCAAGATTCAATAGTTTAATGTCTCACAGCCAGACTACTTTTTTTCGTTAGGAGAATTTTGCAACTCCGACCAAGGGCAAGGGTCAAGGTTGTATGAAGTTATTCCATTCAAACTTTAAAAATTTCCACATCAAGAAACGTAACTCGATCCAGGATTATCCGGGTATTTAATTGAATCAGTTAGGTCACGCCCCAAAACGTTTAAGTGTTGCTTTTCCAAATATATACTTTTTTTGGTCACCCAGCATGCACTTTTAGTGTCAACAATGGCCGGACTTCCTGTTTTCACCACGCCCATCTCCGTTAATTGTAGATCAAAGGGATATGATTTTTATTCCGTGCAGGACGAGAGCCAGTCGAGAGTCAGAAGTCGGTCAATAGATCGATAATACTAAATACATGAAAAGATTTTGGGAAAGTGATTGCAATCGATGTGTGAAATCAATAACTATTGGTAAATGAACATCAACATGTTTGTAGAACCAGAAATACATCACATTTGTTTTCTTTTTGTTTAATGTGTTGACACTACAGCTAAGAGTTGAATGTTCAAAATAACATTATATATAGAGATGAACACGTGAGATGCACATTATAAATCATATAATTCATAAGACTATTTATGAATGAACCAATACCTTCAGATATATTAGTCACGTGACTTACCGGAACTAAATAAACCAATCAACACTCGACCAATGCTATGACGGTAGCTCCTACAGATTTGTAGTTACATCAGTAAATAATTGTTTAGAAACTTGATTTGACAAACATACGTACATGAGTTGGTACCAACTACTCGTATCTAGTGTTGGGGCACAAATGGCTACCAAGATTCACGTTAGTTAGGGCCAATTTAAACAAATTCGTATATGTACACATGTTACTTCTAAATCAAACCTGCTTCAAGTGTTGCATATTTTAAGGAGAGGTAAATATTAGCAAGTACATTCATGCCTAACTCCAGAAAGAATTGTGTCATTCGACACTATTAACCTTTCCTCAAATAATCTCTCACCCAAAAAAATGTGGGCTCAAGTGAGCCATCATTCCGACCTTCGTTTGCGTCACAAAAACGTCATATCAAACAGTGATACAATTCTGACTGTGCCCTATATGTGTATGTGATGTAAGATACAAACTGTGTTGACATAAACGCCTCCCCCAAACAGACTTGGTGAATATTCCATCATAACCCTCCCCAACCCCAGTCACTCCGTGTCATTTTCAGCCACACACATCCACTTCCACCCCCACACAACCACATCCACCCCACACAACCACTTCCACCCCCACACAACCACATCCACCCCACACAACCACTTCCACCCCCACACAACCACATCCACCCCACACAACCACTTCCACCCCCACACAACCACATCCACCCCACACAACCACTTCCACCCCCACACAACCACATCCACCCCACACAACCACATCCACTCCACACAACCACTTCCAGCCCCACACAACCACTTCCACCCCACACAACCACTTCCACCCCACACAACCACATCCACCCCCACACAACCACTTCCACCCCCACACAACCACATCCACCCCACACAACCACTTCCAGCCACGCACAACCACTTCCAGCCACACACAACCACATCCACCCCACACAACCACGTCCAGCCACACACAACCACTTCCACCTCCACACAAACACTTCCAGCCCCACACATCCACTTCCATCCCCACACAACCACATCCACCCCACACAACCACTTCCACCCCCACACAACCACATCCACCCCTCACAACCACGTCCACCCACACACAACCAATTCCACCCCACACAACCACGTCCACCCACACACAACCAATTCCACCCACACATCCACATCCAACCCCCACATCCACCCCACACAACCACTTCCAGCCCCACACAACCACATCCACCCCACACAACCACTTCAACCCCCACACAACCACATCCACCCCACACAAGCACATCCACCCCACACAACCACTTCCACCCCCACACAACCACTTCCACCCCCAGACATCCACTTCCACCCCACACACAACCACTTCCAGCCACTTCCAGCCACGCACAACAACTTCCAGCCACACACAACCACTTCCAGCCACACACAACCACTTCCAGCCACACACAACCACTTCCAGCCACACACAACCACTTCCAGCCACACACAACCACTTCCAGCCACACACAACCACGTCCACCCCCACATCCACTTCCAGCCACACACAACCACGTCCACCACCCCCCCCACATCCACTTCCAGCCACACACAACCACTTCCAGCCACACACAACCACTTCCACCCCCCACATCCACTTCAAGCCACACACAACCACTTCCACCCCCACATCCACTTCCAGCCACACACAACCACGTCCACCACCCCCCCACATCCACTTCCAGCCACACACAACCACGTCCACCCCCACATCCACTTCCAGCCACACACAACCACGTCCACCACCCCCCCCACATCCACTTCCAGCCACACACGACCACTTCCAGCCACACACAACAACTTCCACCCCCCACATCCACTTCCAGCCACACACAACCACTTCCACCCCCACATCCACTTCCAGCCACACACAACCACTTCCACCCCCACATCCACTTCCACCCCCACACATCCTTTTCCCAACAGCTGTGACGTAGACACAACAACCGATCGTGTGTGGCAATCCCTGTGTATCCTTGAGGTCAACTGATGTAATTCACACTGCTTTGTGGCTAGTTACGTCTGTCCTTATTTCTATGTGTTATGTCTGACATGCCATTTATTGGACAACTTGTTTTGTCAGACCGACTTCGCGAGTCAGGTGGGGTGTTTCAGCGGCGTGGCCAATGGGGGCATGAACAGCACGCCCCCTCAGCATCTTTAGTGTGTACAAGTACATTTCATGGGAGATATCCGACGCCGTAAGTAAGAAAGATTTGTAGCTCGCCGAGGGCGAGTCAAGGGCCACTCGTGACATTGAGAGATTATTGTTGAATGCTACAGAAATAGATTCCAAGTAGATGCATCAAAACACGATCAAAAGAGAACATGAAGAAACTGATGTTAAATAAAGACAACTGCCAAGACACAGAAAGATGAGAGAACAGAACAAACAAAGCTCAGAGAGATGAGAAAATAGGTCAACGAAGACTTATGAAGATGACAAAAAAACAGAACAACGAAGACATATGAAGATGACAAAACAGAACAGCGAAGACATATGAAGATGACAAAGCAGAACAACGAAGACATATGAAGATGACAAAACAGAACAGCGAAGACATATGACGCTGACAAAACAGAACAGCGAAGACATATGAAGATGACAAAGCAGAACAACGAAGACATATGAAGATGACAAAACAGAACAGCGAAGACATATGACGATGACAAAACAGAACAGCGAAGACATATGACGATGACAAAACAGAACAGCGAAGACATATGACGATGACAAAAAAAACAGAACAACGAAGACATATGAAGATGACAAAAAAAAACAGAACAATGAAAACATATGAAGATGACAAAACAGAACAACGAAGACATATACGTCAAGGCCAGATAGTAGCACACTAACCATACAGCCGTTGTTTAGTGGTAGCCGTGGGTCAATCTATGTTTGGACACGACCACTTTAGGTGCTCATATGACACGTATCATTTTATCTTAGTCATTACTGAGTTTCTGTGAAGTCATAGCTACTGCAGTAATGTCTTTTAACTTTTATGTTCTTTACTGCAGTAATGTCTTTTAACTTTATGTTCTTTACTGCAGTAATGTCTTTTAACTTTTATGTTCTTTACTGCAGTAATGTCTTTTAACTTTTATGTTCTTTACTGCAGTAATGTCTTTTAACTTTTATGTTCTTTACTGCAGTAATGTCTTTTAACTTTTATGTTCTTTACTGCAGTAATGTCTTTTAACTTTTATGTTCTTTACTGCAGTAATGTCTTTTAACTTTTATGTTCTTTACTGCAGTAATGTCTTTTAACTTTTATGTTCTTTACTGCAGTAATGTCTTTTAACTTTTATGTTCTTTACTGCAGTAATGTCTTTTAACTTTTATGTGGAGTCATAGCTACTGCAGTAATGTCTTTTAACTTTTATGTTCTTTACTGCAGTAATGTCTTTTAACTTTTATGTTCTTTACTGCAGTAATGTCTTTTAACTTTTATGTGGAGTCATAGCTACTGCAGTAATGTCTTTTAACTTTTATGTTCTTTACTGCAGTAATGTCTTTTAACTTTTATGTTCTTTACTGCAGTAATGTCTTTTAACTTTTATGTTCTTTCATCGTTTTGTTTCAATGAAGTCTTCTCATTCATCTGTCACTCCGTACACAATACATCTACAATAAATGTACGCATCTATATAGTGTACACTTCTGTTATCGACCCAGCATTAGGGCTGTCAGTTTTGTTGAAAAAAGATGGCTGGGTACCCGTGAAAATTTTGAACGGGTACCCGAGTTACCCGTTTTAAACGTCGCATAATTTTCCCTGTCATAACCGCTATACAATGCAGCCTAGCCACCATCCTTGTACCTCATTTCACACAGTAGCCAACGGCTTGCTTCCAGTAACATACTATTACTAATGCACTACAATTAACTATAATGCACTAAAAACTGTTATTCAATTCCTGCTGTAAATGCATTCATCATAATCATAAACTAAAACTTCAGTAAACTGTACATGCAAACGAAATGTCAACAGCAATGACGTAACGTTCAGTGTCATACCTTGAATGTTAATATCCACTTGGCGTCGGTAGTCGATGCTAAGGGCGATGAAGGGCGCAATACTGCGGTAAATCTCAAGTGATCGTGCTTTGGTCAGTGGCAGTCAGTGGCAGTCAGTGCCAGTCAGTGGCAGTCAGTGCCAGTCAGTGGCAGTCAGTGGCAGTCAGTGGCAGTCAGTGGTAGTCAGTGGCAGTCAGTGGCAGTCAGTGCCAGTCAGTGGCAGTCAGTGCCAGTCAGTGGCAGTCAGTGGCAGTCAGTGGCAGTCAGTGCCAGTCAGTGGCAGTCAGTGCCAGTCAGTGGCAGTCAGTGGCAGTCAGTGGCAGTCAGTGGTAGTCAGTGGCAGTCAGTGGCAGTCAGTGGCAGTCAGTGCCAGGTCGCTGTCAACTCGGTTGGCCTGATTCCACTCGACGTCTTACCCATCTTATTAACTTCGGGTGTATTATTATTATCAATTTTTGGGCTAGGCAAACACGTATCAATGAACACAAGAAACACACGCGAATGCAAGGCGTGTGGGTTATAGCAGTGCTTCTCAAAGTGGTGATCCGCGGAAGTTATCAAAAAAGGAGAAAAAATAATACTAACCCTTTAGAATTTGTCATTTTTTACAATAAGAAAATAAATGAAAGAAATAAAATGAAATAAAATACATTTCGCTACCATGCAAGTACAGGGAAATAGTGCACTGGTTCCTGGTGCAATGGAAAAAAAAATTTCTGCCAGTCCACCATACTAAAAATTTTGATAAGCACTGGGTTAAAGGAATGAAGAGAGGAGAGGGGGGGGGTAGAAAAACGGCATTAGATAGTATCAATCGGTGACCCACTGTCAGCTATTTCAAAGCAAAGTTAGTGTCAAAGCAAGGGTGTTTTTATGAACAACAAAAAAAAACACGGCATCTTTCATCTCTATGCAGTCCATCCCCACAGCTGACGTCTTGCCCATCTTACACTGTTAGTAACTATTTAATTTATTAAATTTAAATACTGACGACCTTGTACTCATTATTAACATCAGTTATATCTAGGTCAACGCGTGTTAATGAACACAAGAAACACAAGCTAATGCAAAGGGTGTGGATTATAGCAGTGAAGGGCGGAGAGGGGGTAGATAAACAACATTAGCTAGTATCAATCGGCGTATTTAGATAAACAACATTAGCTAGTATCAATCGGCGTATTTAGATAAACAACATTAGCTAGTATCAATCGGCGTATTTAGATAAACAACATTAGCTAGTATCAATCGGCGTATTTAGATAAACAACATTAGCTAGTATCAATTGGCGTATTTTAAAGCAAAGTTAGTGTGGAGCAGGCGTGTTTTTTTTTATTAACAAATACAGCATCTTTCATCTCTAAGCAGTCCATCTTTCTTCTTCTTTTTTATTTTTTTTTGCAGGGGACTTTTGTTTCCTTATGTGATTCTTTTAAAGAAACAAAACTTTTTTGTGTTGTGCGATTTCTGTTCCACGTTGAGAGAAAAAAGATGTAGCAAAATACATTGTAGTTTGTTGGGACCGTATTTTATTTTCCGTTGACAGATACTTCCCGTTGACAGATATTTCTTCTTTTCATTTAATAAATTGTTTCGCGAGCCACAATATAAACACAAAAAAGCCGCATGGGAGGCGAAGTTTGGTCTACGGTTAATATAGACATTCAAGCCACATTTTCACGGGTACCCGAGCGGAATTTTACTTCCCGGGTAATCACACGACCCGGGTACCCGTTGACAGGCCTACCCAGCATGACAGTGACACTGACAATAACAGTGACACTGACAGTGACATTGACACTGACAATAACTGTGACAGATAGCAGTACATCAAACCTGTCCAGCTATGGAACTGTTCACCCAGCATGACAGTGACACTGACAATGACAGTGACATTGACAATGACAGTGACATTGACACTGACAGTGACATTGACACTGACAATAACAGTGACAGACAGAAGTACATCAAACCTGTCCAGCTATGGAACTGTTCACCCAGCATGACAGTGACACTGACAATGACAGTGACACTGACAATTACAGTGACATTGACACTGACAATGACAGTGACAGACAGAAGTACATCAAACCTGTCCAGCTTTGGAACTGTTCACCCACCATGACAGTGACACTGACAATGACAGTGACACTGACAATAACAGTGACATACAGAAGTACATCAAATCTGTCCAGCTATGGAACTGTTCACCCACCATGACAGTGACACTGACAGTGACAGTGACACTGACAATAACAGTGACAGACAGAAGTACATCAAATCTGTCCAGCTATGGAACTGTTCACGCCAGAGTTCATTTAATAAGAAGACTATCGTCTGCCGATGAGGTTTTTACTTTGATTATGTTTTGTATTTAAAGTAGGACTGTTAACAATAAATTTAATTGTAATCATTAACGTTTGAAAAATTAACGATTAATTAATCGATAATTTCGATTAAAGCCAAAAATTAAAATGTGTGATGTCAAAAGTAACACTTATCAAACGTTCTTGTTAAAAATCTAAATAACACTGGAATGTCTCCTTTATATGTCATCGTTTAACCAACTACGCAAAAAGACAAGTGAGACAAGTGTGTTGACATTATTTGGTTCCAGTGATGTGCGGGTCTAATTGAAAATATAACGAGCCGAGCTGAAAAATCATTCACATGGAACTGAGGTAACTGGTATGCACAAAACGGCCTTGGCAAGGAATGACCTTATCGGACATCGGTGTTCATTAAGTTTCCACCATTGTAGAGGTTTAATGGATTCAACAACTTTCATCTCCATTTTGTTAAGCAGTAATTCATCAGAAGAGCTGTCGTCATTTTCTATCTCTTAGTCAGAACCCATTACTGCCATTAGCTTAATACGCTTTTCATTCGATTTGATAAGTAGGCGAAGTGTTAGAACAATGGTAGGCAAATTTTATCAACATTTTGAACATTCCCGTCAGTCAATAGTTTAAAACCAAAATGTTCGTGTAATCATCAGGAAATTTGTTATTTATCGGCCGCTATTTTACCTTTTGACTTCCAATAATTTATAAGTGATGGGTCGATCAATCGTTAAAATATAATTTAATCGATAAAAAAATTTAACGACTAATCGAGAAATTAATAGTTAATTTCCGCAGCCCTAATTGAAATATATCTATATGTCTCTCTCTCTCTCTGTATATCTATAGCTATCTATCTATCTATCTATCTATCTATCTATCTATCTATCTATCTATCTATCTATCTATCTATCTATCTATCTATCTATCTATCTATCTATCTATCTATCTATCTATCTATCTATCTATCTATCTATCTATCTATCTCTCTCTCTCTCTCTCTCTCTCTGTATATATATATATATATATATATATATTTATATATATATATATATATATTTATATATATATATATATACTAGGGCTGTTATCGATTAATTTAAATTTAATCGTTAACTTTTGAAAAATTAACGATTAATTAATCGTTAATTTCGATTAAAGCCAAAATAGAAATTTATGACGCCATTAAACTGAACATTTCAAGGGAAGTCTCAAAAACAGGTAATTGACTTTTTAAATTTTTTATTGAGTACTGTCTCACAGACATTGAAAATTAATAATATTTTGAACTAAATTTTATGACAATGTGTTGATACTTGATCGGATGTTTGTGCTGAAGGTGGTACGTCAGCGATGTATTTCATACTTTAAAAGAGAATTGTTTATGGCAGTGAACACAGTAAACTTTCTCACCATCTTCGACTTTGCCATCCGCAGTTAGCTTAAAAACAAAAATTTGCTAAACTTTCCAGTTATATGTTTAAATTTAACTGCGCTGCTGCTGTCAGCCATTTTTTAGTTGACGTCTGCCGGTCCACATACATTAATAAAATAAATTATAATATTTCGCGGGAGAAGTTTGTACGTAAAATATGTATATATTATTATTAATTAATAGTAATTATTTATTTATTAATAAAAAAATTTAAAAATATTATAAACATTTTCTTTAATTTTAATCGATAAAATTTTTTTAACGATTAATCGAGAAATTAATCGTTAATTTCCGCTGCCCTAATATATATATAGTAGAAGAGCTCCGATCCGGAATTGGACGAACCACACCGGAAGTCAGGTTCTAGTTTTTGGTGGGGTGTACTTTAAGACTTGCAGAGTTTTAAAAAAATGAATTCATCTAAATTTTAATGAACAGCAATATGCCTTTGATATGTTAATGACATTGTCCTAATTGTATACCTTAATATCAAGTCATTTAGTCCTTGAGTTTGTGACTAGTTAGAAATAAATCGAATTGACTCGTCATTTATTTTAGGTATACGACTTCAAAGCAATACTTTTTTCCGTCTAAAGAAAATAGATTGAAAGAGATTTATTTTCCCTTGGAAAAGTTTCAATGGTTTAGTGAAATTGGAGGTCTTCGTTTGATGTGTCGTCCATTGAAACAGGCCTTTCAGATGGGAGGAACAGGATAGAGGGGGAAATGGAGGGGGGAATGAGGGTGGGGGAGGGCCTCTCGAAAATGTCCACTTGACCAGGAGCGGTGCATGACGCACCAGTCAGGTGACCTACCCAGCCCCACTGTCTACACCCTCGCCCCACCCTAATCCCTTCTGGGTCAATATAATGAAGACTGCCCCGGGCAGTGGATGAGGGGAGAGGGAAGATTGGGGGATGAGGACTTTGGAGTGGAGTGGCTAAACGGATGGAGTGAATACAATTATCTTTAGTAGCCGCAACAAATGATGTCCTGGACGTGCTGGACGGCTGTCCAAACCGCTGATGTCAGGTCATCTCACAGCCCTGGACGGCAAACATTGGAACTGACTAGTGCCACTGAGTACTGAGTAGTGCCACTGAGTACCGTCATAACGTATATACTCGCTCTATAGCCCGTTATACCGTATATACTCGTTCTATAGCCCGTTCGTTCATAAGCCGACACACACACACTTTTGGAAGAGAAAAGTATTAAAAGTGTATAACCCGATCGCAAGCCGACCCCCAAAAATAATAGGACAGCTTAAACAAAATGGTACATATTTTTTTTAAACTACAAGCTAAATCGGTCATTATGATTGTTTATTTTGTACTGCCTATCTTTGTCTTGCTGCTCTTTGTTAAGCAAGAGTTACCGGTATTTAAAAAAAAATGATTGGTAAACAGTGACGAAAGCGCGTACATTAAAATCCGTGGTTGAAAACAAAATTTGTAAAACAATTTATTCAAACATTCACAAAAATAAATAACATGATTAAATAAGTTGTTGCTGACTTTTAATGATATATTATAGATTCTGATAGAGCAGTCGAATCTTGTAGAATGTAGAAAAGGACCTTGATGATCTACAATAACAACACCGATATTCAATATCCATGCAGAAATCACCTATGACCCGCTCATAAGCCGCCTCCCCCCCCCACACTTTTTCCCCTAGACTTTGTCCAAAAAGGTCGGCTTGCGAACGAGTATATACAGTAACTATCCTACAGCGGTTACTTCGATGATAATTTGGAAGGCAAAAACCAAATTTGTAATGTCACCCTATTACCACTTGTGACGGATTCGTTGTCTAGTGGGATCTAGGTCCTCCCTTGGCCACAGATCTAGGTCCTCCCTTGGCCACAGATCTAGGTCCTCCATTGGCCACAGATCTAGGTCCTCCCTTGGCCACATATCTAGGTCCTCCCTTGGCCAAAGATCTAGGTCCTCCCTTGGCCACAGATATAGGTCCTCCCTTGGCCACAGATCTAGGTCCTCCCTTGGCCACATATCTAGGTCCTCCCTTGGCCACAGATCTAGGTCCTCCCTTGGCCACAGATATAGGTCCTCTATTGGCCACAGATCTAGGTCCTCCCTTGGTCACATATATAGGTCCTCCCATGGTCACAGATATAGGTCCTCCCTTGGCCACAGATATAGGTCCTCCCTTGGCCATAAATATAGGTCCTCCCTTGGCCACAGATATAGGTCCTCCCTTGGCCACAGATATAGGTCCTCCCTTGGCCACAGATATAGGTCCTCCCTTGGCCACAGATATAGGTCCTCCCTTGGCCACAGATATAGGTCCTCCCTTGGCCACAGATATAGGTCCTCCCTTGGCCACAGATATAGGTCCTCCCTTTGCCACATATATAGGTCCTCCCTTGGCCACAGATCTAGGTTCTCCCTTTGCAACAGATATAGGTCCTCCCTTTGACACAGATATAGGTCCTCCCTTTGCCACAGATATAGGTCCTCCCTTGGCCACAGAGATCCGACAGAGTCTCAGCAGGTTAATGAAACACAAAGTACAACACTGGACGTTGGAAGTAGTCACCAACACTGGACGTTGGAAGTAGTCACCAACACTGGACGTTGGAAGTAGTCACCAACACTGGACGTTGGAAGTAGTCACCAACACTGGACGTTGGAAGTAGTCATCAACACTGGACGTTGGAAGTAGTCACCAACACTGGACGTTGGAAGTAGTCACCAACACTGGACGTTGGAAGTAGTCACCAACACTGGACGTTGGAAGTAGTCACCAACACTGGACGTTGGAAGTAGTCACCAACACTGGACGTTGGAAGTAGTCACCAACACTGGACGTTGGAAGTAGTCACCAACACTGGACGTTGGAAGTAGTCACCAACACTGGACGTTGGAAGTAGTCACCAACACTGGACGTTGGAAGTAGTCACCAACACTGGACGTTGGAAGTAGTCACCAACACTGGACGTTGGAAGTAGTCATCAACACTGGACGTTGGAAGTAGTCATCAACACTGGACGTTGGAAGTAGTCATCAACACTGGACGTTGGAAGTAGTCATCAACACTGGACGTTGGAAGTAGTCATCAACACTGGACGTTGGAAGTATTCACCAACACTGGACGTTGGAAGTAGTCATCAACACTGGACGTTGGAAGTAGTCACCAACACTGGACGTTGGAAGTAGTCATCAACACTGGACGTTGGAAGTAGTCACCAACACTGGACGTTGGAAGTAGTCATCAACACTGGACGTTGGAAGTAGTCACCAACACTGGACGTTGGAAGTAGTCATCAACACTGGACGTTGGAAGTAGTCACCAACACTGGACGTTGGAAGTAGTCATCAACACTGGACGTTGGAAGTAGTCACCAACACTGGACGTTGGAAGTAGTCATCAACACTGGACGTTGGAAGTAGTCACCAACACTGGACGTTGGAAGTAGTCATCAACACTGGACGTTGGAAGTAGTCACCAACACTGGACGTTGGAAGTAGTCACCAACACTGGACGTTGGAAGTAGTCACCAACACTGGACGTTGGAAGTAGTCATCAACACTGGACGTTGGAAGTAGTCACCAACACTGGACGTTGGAAGTAGTCACCAACACTGGACGTTGGAAGTAGTCACCAACACTGGACGTTGGAAGTAGTCACCAACACTTGATTCATTTCAAACAAGTTTAATCACGTCATCTCCACATATCCAAGAACATAAAGTTGACAACTTTCAAATAACTTTCACATCGTTCAAAGTCCAGCACGACTCAGTCTCTCGTCTCTCTTGTCTTCTGCCCTGCCCTCTGTCTGTCACTCCACACAACTCTCTTTATAGCCTTCATGAATTCATGACTGACCAAAATTGACACTATTATTTACAAGAGAACTCTTCTCTTAAGTCTCAACCTGTCTAGAACTCCCAACAATCATTGCATTGAGACCAGTGATTCTCACACCACAACCATCATTGCATTGAGACCAGTGATTTTCACACCACAACCATCATTGCATTAAGACCAGTGGTTCTCAAACCACAACCTTCAATGCATTAAGCCCAGTGGTTCTCACACCACAACCATCATTACATTATGACCAGTGGTTCTCACACCACAACCATCAATGCATTAAGACCAGTGGTTCTCACACCACAACCATCATTGCATTAAGACCAGTGGTTCTCACACCACAACCTTCAATGCATTAAGACCAGTGGTTCTCACACCACAACCATCATTACATTAAGACCAGTGGTTCTCACACCACAACCATCAATGCATTAAGACCAGTGGTTCTCACACCACAACATCCACGGTATCCGGCCGTGACAGCACTGTCAGTTTAATGAAGTTAATTATCAACATACTAGACGCCCTGTTGCGTAGCATACGCCGCAGACTTGCTCATGGAGAGTGCAAATAAAGTGGAGAAAGAGCGGACACAAACTACAGCACGAAGAAATCAAAACAACGCGATTGAATCTCGGTTTGAGGGGGGGGGACTGCCAACTCATTGTTGGTTTTGAGACATTTGCAGGCGAAATTCGGTACACCCCTAACTTTTATGAAGTCAGCTATAAAACGATAATCGGTTTAAAATATGAGTTACATAATCGATCATCGGTTTCAAATCGGAGTGACATAATCGATAATCGGTTTTCAAAAAAAACAAAACAACAACACGCAATTAACAACCCTAAATATGACTAACCCTCGCTAGGGTCGGGCAATCACAGTTTATGTTTAAGAATGGTAGTTTTAAATTGGAGGCGGGCAACAACAACCTCAGTGTGCATGTCTTTACGTTTACTCGCAATTTTTTATTTACTTAGTGCTGCTTTTTGTGTCTGTACTCTCAACCCACACCCCCCCCCGCAACCGTTCTTTGCACTGTCTATGATGAGCACGTCTGCGGCGTATGCTACGCTGCGGGTCTCTCCAGAGTTCCTTCTTTTTATTCACTCACAGTCGTTTGCCCAAACCCACCCCATTTTGACAACTGTATCTTTCAGGAAATCTTCACCCGTCACTAAAAATCACTAGCGGCGTATGCTACGCCGCGGGTCAGTTAGTCTTGGCAATAAAGGGTTAAAAAGAACGGGCACAAACAGACATTTTTAAAAATTAAAAAAAAATATCACGTTTTCTGTGAAGGAAAACCCATGCCCTTCCTATCTAACTGAACTTCTGTCGGTCTGCTCACCAAGTCGTCAGCTACGCTCTTCTGCAGACAGGCGTATTCTCTGTGTTCCTAATACACGAACTAAGACATTTGGCGAAAGGTCATTCTCTTTTTGTGCAGCCAAACAATGGAATTCTCTACCGTTATACATCCGGAGTATTTCATCTACCAAGTCCTTCAAGACTGCACTTAAGACGCATCTTTTCAAAATGTATTTTCAACATTAAAGAAACAACATTTCTTTTTAATGATTAATGTAACTTATGTGTATTGTACTTTATTTATATGGTTATTGTAACAAGAATGTATATTTAAATTATTATATGTATGTTATTAACTCAATGTAAAGCGCTGTGAGCCCGGCTCCTTGCTTGGAAACAGCGCTATAAAAATTACCAATTTATTATTATTATTATTAAGGAACAATGCAAGTGAAACGCAAGGACCATAGTTGGTCTCGATGCATTGGTCGACCCCAGCGAGGGTCATTCGTCATGCTCGGTTGCACATACTTGCGTGGTGTCTCGCATGGTCACACGAAGAGAATTATATTTTATTATTGATTGGTGTCAGTTGTTGAACTTCTGATTCTCAACCTTATCCAAGATTCGCCATCTGATACATCTTCAATGTTAACCTTTTTAGAGCTGGCCTGATTGGCTACATGTATTTTATATGTGCAGCTAACGTGGGGGGACGATAGCGTCTCCACTAAGGACTAAGGGCAGCAACCTTCAATGTTTCCTGTGGGTTGTCAGCGCGCCACGTTACAGTTGGAATATCAGGGCGCCAAGTTACAGTTGGGGCGCCATGTCACAGGTCGAAAATATGAGGGAAGGCACTCCTTGACATCTCAAACGCCAGGTCCGATCGCGATGACCAAACGTGACCCCATTATTCACGGACAGAACAAATAGGCGCACGGGACTGACCCCTGCCACTGGTCAAGCCCGGCCATTATTTGGACAACTGTACACCCCACCCCACCATCGTCACTGGACCGTTAGCTGGACGACTGGACTGTTAGCTGGACTTGATCTAGGGCTATCCTTCGATCAGGTGCCCGAACAATTTTTTTCACCCCCTCCCTCTAGTTCGTACGCCCCTCCAGCCCACCCCTCACTGCACCCGGGGTTCTACACACGATACAGCCATGTAGAATATCAAACGTGTGTTGTGGCTCCAAGTAACCGTAGGTACACACGCTGGAGTCGCATCAAAGTATCGATGTATGAGATTGTGACCAAAGCAAAGATAAACCCGGTACTCTGGTTATCACAACGCGTAAATTAAGGGATCGAACCCCAAAATGGAAGGTGTTTTAAAATTAAAAGTCGATTTGAAGATCCATTAAAACGTTGGGTTTTCTTTCTTTGTTTCTATCATTTTTGTTTAAACGGGAGAAAAATTCCTGGCATCCTTCCTCCCATGGTGTTTTTAAAGGAGAAGGTAACCCAAAGAAGAAAGATGGAACAGTCGGCCATTGTTGCAGTGGCAGTCACGTGACACCTAAGATCCAGCTTCTCGGTGTCCAGTCTACCGAGGTGTCTACTGATTTATGGTCCGGAGATCGGGATATTAAAAGTAACTTAGGAACAGTTCTTTTCATTCTTTGGTGTTTGCCCTGGCCGGCACCTGAACAGTGGTCTTTTGTTGGGCGATGGGGGCACGTGGGGGCACGGGACAATAAGGTGGGACCAATTTATGGACTGCTCATTACCATAACACGGGAGGTGGGGGAGAGGGGGGCTCACTGGAGGTGGGGGAGAGGGGGGCTCACTTTTCTTCTCCCTGGCTCTCTCTTTCACACACTCACTCTCTCACACTCTCTCGACTTTCAGAATGTCTTTTACCTTTTCTGTGCTTCTTCGTTTCTTTTTTATCGGGTAAAATTAACACAATACACGTAGCTGTGAATTCAGAAAATACATTCTACGACACAGTAAAGTCTAATTATAATGTGACGATCAATGTTGGTATTAATTTATAAGGGACCATAATGTAGGAATAACTATGTTGGAATAATTTTATTGGAATAATTATATTTGAATATCTATGCTAGAGTACATATTATGTTAGAGTACCTATGTTAGAATAATATTTTGGAATAATTGTGTTGAAATTATTATGTATATCTACTGGCCAATGATCTCAAGCATATATCTACTGGCCAATGATACCAAGCATATATCTACTGGCCAATGATACCAAGCATATATCTACTGGTCGCTTATTCAAATGCCCGTTAGATAAACTGTGTACCTGAATAAACCAAAACGTTTGTACCCTAAAGACTTGTTTTACCCAAAAGACTTGTACCCTAAAGACTTGTTTTACCCAAAAGACTTGTACCCTAAAGACTTGTACCCTAAAGACGTGTACCCAAAAGACTTGTACCCTAAAGACTTGTTTTACCCAAACGACTTGTACCCTAAAGACTTGTACCCTAAAGACTTGTACCCAAAAGACTTGTACCCTAAAGACTTGTACCCTAAAGACTTGTACCCAAAAGACTTGTACCCTAAAGACTTGTTTTACCCAAAAGACCTGTTGTATCCAAAGGATTCGTTGTACCAAAAAGACTTAACTTCGCGGAGATGAAAACTTTGTTATTCAATGAACATCATTTTTAAAAATACAATCCCGTAAACCAAAACAATTGCTGCAACAATCCTGTAAATCAAAACTATTGCTGTAACAATCCTGTAACTAATGCTGTAACAATCCTGTAACTAATGCTGTAACAATCCTGTAACTATTGCTGTAACAATCCTGTAACTATTGCTGTAACAATCCTGTAACTATTGCTGTAACAATCCTGTAACTATTGCTGTAACAATCCTGTAACTATTGCTGTAACAATCCTGTAACTATTGCTGTAACAATCCTGTAACTATTGCTGTAACAATCCTGTAACTAATGCTGTAACAATCCTGTAACTATTGCTGTAACAATCCTGTAACTATTGCTGTAACAATCCTGTAACTATTGCTGTAACAATCCTGTAACTATTGCTGTAACAATCCTGTAACTGTTGCTGTAACAATCCTGTAACTATTGCTGTAACAATCCTGTAACTATTGCTGTAACAATCTTGTAACTATTGCTGTAACAATCCTGTAACTATTGCTGTAACAATCCTGTAACTATTGCTGTAACAATCCTGTAACTATTGCTGTAAAAATCCTGTAACTATTGCTGTAACAATCCTGTAACTATTGCTGTAACAATCCTGTAACTATTGCTGTAACAATCCTGTAACTATTGCTGTAACAATCCTGTAACTATTGCTGTAACAATCCTGTAACTATTGCTGTAACAATCCTGTAACTATTGCTGTAACAATCCTGTAACTATTGCTGTAACAATCCTGTAACTATTGCTGTAACAATCCTGTAACTATTGCTGTAACAATCCTGTAACTATTGCTGTAACAATCCTGTAACTATTGCTGTAACAATCCTGTAACTATTGCTGTAACAATCCTGTAACTATTGCTGTAACAATCCTGTAACTATTGCTGTAACAATCCTGTAACTATTGCTGTAACAATCCTGTAACTATTGCTGTAACAATCCTGTAACTATTACTGTAACAATCCTGTAACTATTGCTGTAACAATCCTGTAACTATTGCTGTAACAATCCTGTAACTATTGCTGTAACAATCCTGTAACTATTACTGTAACAATCCTGTAACTATTGCTGTAACAATCCTGTAACTATTGCTGTAACAATCCTGTAACTATTACTGTAACAATCCTGTAACTATTGCTGTAACAATCCTGTAACTATTGCTGTAACAATCCTGTAACTATTGCTGTAACAATCCTGTAACTATTGCTGTAACAATCCTGTAACTATTGCTGTAACAATCCTGTAACTATTACTGTAACAATCCTGTAACTATTGCTGTAACAATCCTGTAACTATTGCTGTAACAATCCTGTAACTATTGCTGTAACAATCCTGTAACTATTACTGTAACAATCCTGTAACTATTGCAGCGTGTAACCATTCCCAGAAGTCTCCTCCACTGACCGTAACATGAAACACTACAGAGAGACCAGGGCGACCAGATACTTCTAACAGAGAGACCAGAGAGACCAGATACTTCTAACAGAGAGACCAGATACTTCTAACAGAGAGACCAGATACTTCTAACAGAGAGACCAGATACTTCTAACAGAGAGACCAGATACTTCTAACAGAGAGACCAGATACTTCTAACAGAGAGACCAGATACTTCTAACAGAGAGACCAGAGAGACCAGATACTTCTAACAGAGAGACCAGGGCGACCAGATACTTCTAACAGAGAGACCAGAGAGACCAGATACTTCTAACAGAGAGACCAGATACTTCTAACAGAGAGACTATAGAGACCGAGAGACCAGGGCGACCAGATACTTCTAACAGAGAGACTATAGAGACCGAGAGACCAGGGCGACCAGATACTTCTAACAGAGAGACTATAGAGACCGAGAGACCAGGGCGACCAGATACTTCTAACAGAGAGACTATAGAGACCGAGAGACCAGGGCGACCAGATACTTCTAACAGAGAGACTATAGAGACCGAGAGACCAGGGCGACCAGATACTTCTAACAGAGAGACTATAGAGACCGAGAGACCAGAGAGACCAGATACTTCTAACAGAGAGACTATAGAGACCGAGAGACCAGGGCGACCAGATACTTCTAACAGAGAGACTATAGAGACCGAGAGACCAGGGCGACCAGATACTTCTAACAGAGAGACTATAGAGACCGAGAGACCAGGGCGACCAGATACTTCTAACAGAGAGACTATAGAGACCGAGAGACCAGGGCGACCAGATACTTCTAACAGAGAGACTATAGAGACCGAGAGACCAGGGCGACCAGATACTTCTAACAGATAGACCAGAGAGACCAGAGAGACCAGAGAGACCAGGGCGACCAGATACTTCTAACAGAGAGACCAGAGAGACCAGGGCGACCAGATACTTCTAACAGAGAGACCAGAGAGACCAGAGAGACCAGGGCGACCAGAGAGACCAGAGAGACCAGAGAGACCAGGGCGACCAGAGAGACCAGAGAGACCAGAAAGACCAGAGAGACCAGGGCGACCAGATACTTCTAACAGAGAGACCAGAGAGACCAGGGTGACCAGATACTTCTAACAGAGAGACCAGAGAGACCAGAGAGACCAGATAGACCAGAGAGACCAGATACTTCTAAAAGAGAGACCAGAGAGACCAGGGCGACCAGATACTTCTAACAGAGAGACCAGAGAGACCAGAGAGACCAGAGAGACCAGATACTTCTAACAGAGAGACCAGAGAGACCATAAGATTCTATTTGAAAGCGAAAGCTTCACATATATAAATATCTGGAAATTCCTGGCATGTCCTTGACCTACAATATCGATTGCCACGTCAACACACACACAGACACACACATACACACACACACACACATGCGATCCTTTCTTACACACTCATACGATCGCCGCTTTCAGGGACAGGGGCTGCTGTTTGATTTGTATCTTTGATACTGTATTTTGTCTGCTTGGTGCTGTCTACTTGCCCGATGCTTCTTGTCTACTTGTCTGATGTCTTCTTGTCTACTTGTCTGATGTCTTCTTGTCTACTTGCCCTATGCTTCTGGTCTCCTTGTCTGATGTCTTCTTGTCTATCTGACTGCTGTCTGCTTCTCTGTTGTCGCTTGCGCCTGACTGATGTCTGTTTTCAGCTACTGGAAACACGTCGGTCATTATCATTTTTACCCACTCCATGTACCTCATTTCTTTTTAGGCTGCTTATTATTTTTTGCGTTTAGAATGAGTGATAGTGTTTATCTGTGTGTGACAGAGAGAGACGGAGAGAGAAAGAGCCGGGGGTGGGGGGAAGAGAGGGAGAGAGAATGAGAGATATAGATGGAGAGAGAGAGAGACAGAGAAATTCCTGGTTTGTCCGTTTGAACAGCTAACCGAAAGCTGAAATGTAAATTTGAAATGTAAATCTGAAATGTAAATCTGAAATGTAAAGCTGATCTGTAAATCTGAAAATGTAAATCTCTGAAATTTAAATTTGAAATGTAAATCTGAAATGTAAAGCTGATATGTAAATCTGAAATGTAAATCTGAAATGTAAAGCTGATATGTAAATCTGAAATGTAAAGCTGATATGTAAATCTGAAATGTAAATCTGAAATGTAAAGCTGATATGTAAACCTGAAATAAAAATCTGAAATGTAAAGCTGAAATGTAAATCTGAAATGTAAATCTGAAATGTAAAGCTGATATGTAAATCTGAAATGTAAAGCTGATATGTAAATCTGAAATGTAAAGCTGATATGTAAATCTGAAATGTATGGCTGATATGTAAATCTGAAATGTAAAGCTGATATATAAATCTGAAATGTAAATCTGAAATGTAAAGCTGAAATGTAAATCTGAAATGTAAATCTGAAATAAAAATCTGAAATGTAAAGCCGATATGTAAATTTGAAATGTAAATCTGAAATGTAAAGCTGATATGTAAATCTGAAATGTAAATCTGAAATGTAAAGCTGATATGTAAATCTGAAATGTAAATCTGAAATGTAAAGCTGATATGTAAATCTGAAATGTAAATCTGAAATGTAAATCTGAAATGTAAAGATGACATGTAAATCTGAAATAAAAATCTGAAATGTAAAGCTGATATGTAAATCTGAAATGTAAAGCTGTCATTTAAATCTGAAATAAAGAATCTGAAATGTAAAGCTGATATGTAAATCTGAAATGTAAAGCTGATATGTAAATCTGAAATGTAAAGCTGATATGTAAATCTGAAATGTAAAACTGAAATGTAAAGCTGAAATGTAAATTTGAAATGTAAATCTGAAATGTAAAGCTGATATGTAAATCTGAAATGTAAAGCTTATATGTAAATCTGAAATGTAAAGCTGATATGTAAATCTGAAATGTAAAGCTGATATGTAAATCTGAAATGTAAAGCTGATATGTAAATCTGAAATGTAAATCTGAAATGTAAAGCTGATATGTAAATCTGAAATAAAAATCTGAAATGTAAAGTCGATATGTAAATCTGAAATGTAAATCTGAAATGTAAAGCTGATAAGTAAATCTGAAATGTAAATCTGAAATGTAAAGCTGATATGTAAATCTGAAATGTAAATCTGAAATGTAAATCTGAAATGTAAAGCTGATATGTAAATCTGAAATGTAAATCTGAAATGTAAATCTGAAATGTAAAGATGACATGTAAATCTGAAATAAAATCTGAAATATAAAGCTGATATGTAAATCTGAAATGTAAAGCTGACATTTAAATCTGAAATAAAAAAAATCTGAAATGTAAAGCTGATATGTAAATCTGAAATGTAAAGCTGATATGTAAATCTGAAATGTAAAGCTGATATGTAAATATGAAATGTAAATCTGAAATGTAAAACTGAAATGTAAAGCTGATATGTAAATATGCAATGTAAAGCTGAAATGTAAAGCTGAAATGTAAAGCTGAAATGTAAATCTGAAATGTAAAGCTGATATGTAAATCTGAAATGTAAATATGAAATGTAAAGCTGATATGTAAATCTGAAATGTAAATCTGAAATGTAAAGCTGTAAAGCCAGCGAGTGTGAGATCTGAACTTTGTTCACCTTTCAATCTAGTGAAGTCAAGGAGATGCTTGAGGTGGGCGGTGGCTAATTGAAATCTTGAGATGGGCGGTGGCTAATTGAAATCTTGAGGTGGGCGGTGGCTAATTTAAATCTTGAGGTGGGCGGTGGCTAATTGAAATCTTGAGGTGGGCGGTGGCTAATTGAAATCTTGAGGTGGGCGGTGGCTAATTGAAATCTTGAGATGGGCGGTGGCTAATTGAAATCTTGAGGTGGGCGGTGGCTAATTGAAATCTTGAGGTGGGCGGTGGCTAATTGAAATCTTGAGGTGGGCGGTGGCTAATTGAAATCTTGAGGTGGACGGTGGCTAATTGACATCTTGAGATGGGCGGTGGCTAATTGACATCTTGAGGTGGGCGGTGGCTAATTGAAATCTTGAGATGGGCGGTGGCTAATTGACATCTTGAGATGGGCGGTGGCTAATTGACATCTTGAGGTGGGCGGTGGCTAATTGACATCTTGAGATGGGCGGTGGCTAATTGGAATCATGATCAAATCTACGATCTAGATTCTAGATGATGAGGATTATAACAAGATAACTAGAATTACATCTTTATAATCAAGATTACCATTAGGTAATCAGTATTACATCTAGATAAACATGATTACACTTCATTACCCTTCATGGTACACGGAGTTACCTGTACTTGTACATTGAGTTACCTGTACTTGTACATTGAGTTACCTGTACTTGTACATTGAGTTACCTGTACTTGTGCATTGAGTTACCTGTACTTGTACATTGAGTTACCTGTATTTGTACATTGAGTTACCTGTGCTTGTACATTGAGTTACCTGTACTTGTAAGGTTCCCTTAAGACAACCTTATACAACTATTGGTTCCTTTAAGACAATCTTATACAACTATTGGTTCCTTTTCTGATCTATACTAATTAAAGGCTAAACCCTCACTCACTCACGTACTCACTAACTGACTGACTGATTCACTCATCACTAATTCTCCAACTACTCCTGTAGGTAGAAGCACGAAACTTTGTGAAGTTGTTGAGTACACTCCGGCAAAGGTTTCTGGCTATAGTGAATGGTTATTGAATAAACGTGGTTCATAAGAACTTTATGGTACATAAGAACTTTGTGGTACATAAGAACATTATGACGTCATATTTTAAGTTCAGGGCACTGAAACCTTGATGTCCAAATGTTAAGCAAATTTCATTGTCAAATGTCCACGTGTTTGCCAAGTTTAACTGTCATATCTATTGCCACATCTTCATCAAACTTGGTAGTCGCCTGCACGTTATTCACAAGTAAACATCACTCATCATCAATTCTCTAACTCCCGTATAGACAGAACGCTCAAACTTACGCCGCTAAGCGCGGGTATTTTGCTGGTCTTTATGAAATATTTTAGCGTGAATGTCACAGCAAGATAATGATATGATGATATGAGATTTCAGCCCGTCGCGCCAGTGTTATATGGTAATATTTATATAATAACTTCCACAATCAAACTTGTCTAGACTTTTGCCATTGAGCCAATCGCCATTGGGATTAAATGAAACGAATATCCACGTGTCTGGGATAAGGTCACTAATCTCCCATGTCCGCTGGCCGCTTGTAGTGAAGGTAATACAACTGTCGTGATCAAACTCACAATATCTTAGATTGAATCAGGTAATGATTCCACTCATAGCGACAGGCCAAGATCTACGCCTCAGATGGAACACTGAGTGCAAAGTTCAAACTCCCGTGAGGTCATGGGTACAAAGGACTTAGTTCAATAAATGACTTACTTAAACCAGTAGAAATGTAGGTATGTTTGTGTGTTTGTGCGTGTGTGTCATCATCTGGCCACCCTCATGTGTCAAGGCCAACCTGATGTCTCAAGGTCGCCCTGATGTGACACGGTCACCCTGATGTGACACGGTCACCCTGATGTGACAAGGTCACCCTGATGTTGACAAGGTCATCCTGATATGTCAAGGTCATCCTGATGTGACAAGGCCACCCTAATGTATTAGGGTCACACGTAATCACTTACATATGGTCTGTCTGAACACATCAACAACTCCTGTAATCAAAAATTGGTATTTGGTAACTCAGTGTACACACTCCTGTACTGTTGTAATCAAAGATTGGTAACCGAGTGTACACACTTATGTACTGTTGTAATCAAAGATTGGTAACTGAGTGTACACACTCATGTACTGTTGTAATCAAAGATTGGTAACTGAGTGTACACACTCCTGTACTGTTGTAATCAAAGATTGGTAGCTGAGTGTACACACTTATGTACTGTTGTAATCAAAGATTGGTAGCTGAGTGTACACACTTATGTACTGTTGTAATCAAAGATTGGTAGCTGAGTGTACACACTTATGTACTGTTGTAATCAAAGATTGGTAGCTGAGTGTACACACTCCTGTACTGTTGTAATCAAAGATTGGTAACTGAGTGTACACACTTATGTACTGTTGTAATCAAAGATTGGTAGCTGAGTGTACACACTTATGTACTGTTGTAATCAAAGATTGGTAACTGAGTGTACACACTCCTGTACTGTTGTAATCAAAGATTGGTAACCGAGTGTACACACTCCTGTACTGTTGTAATCAAAGATTGGTAGCTGAGTGTACACACTCATGTACTGTTGTAATCAAAGATTGGTAACCGAGTGTACACACTCCTGTACTGTTGTAATCAAAGATTGGTAACTGAGTGTACACACTTATGTACTGTTGTAATCAAAGATTGGTAGCTGAGTGTACACACTTATGTACTGTTGTAATCAAAGATTGGTAGCTGAGTGTACACACTTATGTACTGTTGTAATCAAAGATTGGTAGCTGAGTGTACACACTCCTGTACTGTTGTAATCAAAGATTGGTAACTGAGTGTACACACTTATGTACTGTTGTAATCAAAGATTGGTAGCTGAGTGTACACACTTATGTACTGTTGTAATCAAAGATTGGTAACTGAGTGTACACACTCCTGTACTGTTGTAATCAAAGATTGGTAACCGAGTGTACACACTCCTGTACTGTTGTAATCAAAGATTGGTAGCTGAGTGTACACACTCATGTACTGTTGTAATCAAAGATTGGTAACCGAGTGTACACACTCCTGTACTGTTGTAATCAAAGATTGGTAACTGAGTGTACACACTTATGTACTGTTGTAATCAAAGATTGGTAACCGAGTGTACAAACTTATGTACTGTTGTAATCAAAGATTGGTAACCGAGTGTACAAACTTATGTACTGTTGTAATCAAAGATTGGTAGCTGAGTGTACACAGTTATGTACTGTTGTAATCAAAGATTGGTAACCGAGTGTACACAGTTATGTACTGTTGTAATCAAAGATTGGTAACTGAGTGTACACAGTTATGTACTGTTGTAATCAAAGATTGGTAACTGAGTGTACACACTTATGTACTGTTGTAATCAAAGATTGGTAGCTGAGTGTACACACTTATGTACTGTTGTAATCAAAGATTGGTAACTGAGTGTACACACTTATGTACTGTTGTAATCAAAGATTGGTAACCGAGTGTACAAACTTATGTACTGTTGTAATCAAAGATTGGTAGCTGAGTGTACACAGTTATGTACTGTTGTAATCAAAGATTGGTAACCGAGTGTACACACTCCTGTACTGTTGTAATCAAAGATTGGTAACTGAGTGTACACACTTATGTACTGTTGTAATCAAAGATTGGTAACCGAGTGTACAAACTTATGTACTGTTGTAATCAAAGATTGGTAACCGAGTGTACAAACTTATGTACTGTTGTAATCAAAGATTGGTAGCTGAGTGTACACAGTTATGTACTGTTGTAATCAAAGATTGGTAACCGAGTGTACACAGTTATGTACTGTTGTAATCAAAGATTGGTAACTGAGTGTACACAGTTGTGTACTGTTGTTTTAGATGACCTCAATGTGGCAGTGCAATTATGTCAGCAAACGATTTACTGTAACCGGTCTCAGGTATCGTCCATGAAGTTTCAGGCTTTTATTCACGGAATCGATCCACGGATATCCGAGACGTTGACCTCAAAACACAGATTGTGAAATAACCGGATTTAGTCAAACAAGATTAGATATCAGGTGAAACGGATTTTCATGCGATACGATATTAATTTCCGTTTGAGGAGCAAAGATAGAATCGATACTGTGTTTGAAATTTACAAGATATCGAATCTCATACTTGGTGAAATAGATTCGATACCCCCCCTAAGTTTATGTAATTTTTACTTTCATTCTAGTAACTTCCATGGCTGTCAGTGTAGTATTGCGCCTCAAGCTGAACACACAACCTTGACCTTGGTTATTCGGTGGAGTTACCAAGTCAATTCTAGGTAAAAGTTACGGACAGAAAGGTTAAAAAAAAACGATACTAATTTGTGTGACTTAAGTCTACCCAAGAGTAAACAACTCTTGTACATCTAAGGATATAAACATTATACATTTCTTAAACTCATTTCTGTAACGTGCACACAAACATTTTCCCTAATTGTTGGCTAATTGTTTGAACGCACCACTACACGACTATTTCAGGGATTCAAATCAACATTAATCATCAAACAAGTTTTGTTGTGGTAGCTGGGGAGTGAGGTAAGGTGGTACACTAGCTGGGGGCGATGTGGTGAGGTAAGGTGGTACACTAGCTGGGGGCGATGTGGTGAGGTAAGGTGGTACACTAGCTGGGGGCGATGTGGTAAGGTAAGATGGTACACTAGATGGTGGCGATGTGGTGAGGTAAGGTGGTACACTAGATGGTGGCGATGTGGTGAGGTAAGATGGTACACTAGATGGTGGCGATGTGGTGAGGTAAGGGGGTACACTAGATGGTGGCGATGTGGTGAGGTAAGGTGGTACACCAGATGGTGGCGATGTGGATTAGGTAAGGTGGAACACTAGATGGTGGCGATGTGGTGAGGTATGGTGGTACACCAGATGGTGGCGATGTGGTGAGGTAAGGTGGTACACTAACTGGGGGCGATGTGGTGAGGTAAGGTGGTACACCAGATGGTGGCGATGTGGTGAGGTAAAGTGGTACACCAGATGGTGGCGATGTGGTGAGGTAAGGTGGTACACCAGATGGTGGCGATGTGGTGAGGTAAGGTGTTACACTAGATGGTGACGATGTGGTGAGGTAAGGTGGTACACCAGATGGTGGCGATGTGGTGAGGTAAGGTGGTACACTAGATGGTGGCGATGTGGTGAGGTATGGTGGTACACCAGATGGTGGCGATGTGGTGAGGTAAGGTGGTACACTAGATGGTGGCGATGTGGTGAGGTAAGATGGTACACTAGATGATGGTGATGTGGTGAGGTAAGGTGGTACACTAGATGGTGGCGATGTGGTGAGGTAAGGTGGTACACCAGATGGTGGCGATGTGGATTAGGTAAGGTGGTACACTATGTGGTGGCGATGTGGTGAGGTAAGGTGGTACTAAAGATGGGGGCGATGTGGTCAGGTAAGGTGTTACACCAGATGATGGCGATGTGGTGAGGTAAGATGGTACACTAGATGGTGGCGATGTGGTGAGGTAAGGGGGTACACTAGATGGTGGCGATGTGGTGAGGTAAGGGGGTTCACTAGATGATGGCGATGTGGTGAGGTAAGGGGGTACACTAGATGGTGGCGATGTGGTGAGGTAAGGGGGTACACTAGATGGGGGCGATGTGGTGAGGTAAGGTGGTACACTATATGGTGGCGATGTGGTGAGGTAAGGTGGTACTAAAGATGGGGGCGATGTGGTCAGGTATGGTGTTACACCAGATGATGGCGATGTGGTGAGGTAAGATGGTACACTAGATGGTGGCGATGTGGTGAGGTAAGGGGGTACACTAGATGGTGGCGATGTGGTGAGGTAAGGTGGTACACTATATGGTGGCGATGTGGTGAGGTAAGGTGGTACTAAAGATGGGGGCGATGTGGTGAGGTAAGGTGGTACACTATATGGTGGCGATGTGGTGAGGTAAGGTGGTACACTAGATGGTGGCGATGTGGTGAGGTAAGGTGGTACACTAGATGGTGGCGATGTGGTGAGGTAAGGTGGTACACCAGATGGTGGCGATGTGGTGAGGTAAGGTGGTACACTAGATGGTGGCGATGTGGTGAGGTAAGGTGGTACAACAGATGATGGCGATGTGGTGAGGTAAGATGGTACACTAGATGGTGGCGATGTGGTGAGGTAAGGTGGTACACCAGATGGTGGCGATGTGGTGAGGTAAGGTGGCACAACAGATGGTGGCGATGAGGTGAGGTAAGGTGGTACAACAGATGGTGGCGATGTGGTGAGGTAAGGTGGTACAACAGATGATGGCGATGTGGTGAGGTAAGGTTGTAAAACAGATGGTGGCGATGTGGTGAGGTAAGGTGGTACAACAGATGATGGCGATATGGTGAGGTAAGGTGGTACACCAGATGGTGGCGATGTGGTGAGGTAAGATGGTACACTAGATGGTGGCGATGTGGTGAGGTAAGGTGATACACCAGATGGTGGCGATGTGGTGAGGTAAGATGGTACACTAGATGGTGGCGATGTGGTGAGGTAAGGTGGTACACCAGATGGTGGCGATGTGATGAGGTAAGATGGTACACTAGATGGTGGCGATGTGGTGAGGTAAGATGGTACACTAGATGGTGGCGATGTGGTGAGGTAAGATGGTACACTAGATGGTGGCGATGTGGTGAGGTAAGGTGGTACACCAGATGGTGGCGATGTGGTGAGGTAAGATGGTACACTAGATGGTGGCGATGTGGTGAGGTAAGGTGGTACAACAGATGATGGCGATGTGGTGAGGTATGGTGGTACACTAGATGGTGGCGATGTAGTGAGGTATGGTGGTACACCAGATGGTGGCGATGTAGTGAGGTATGGTGGTACACCAGATGGTGGCGATGTGGTGAGGTAAGGTGGTACAATAGATGGTGGCGATATATTTTGTCATAACTGGTCTGGTGTAAATAGTAAAATGAAAGATCGTGTGAATCGTATTTTGGTAGAATGTTTCCTGATATTGTGTATTTTACACGCTTTTATTTAACTCACACTGTTTGTATGTTGTATGTTGTATCCGTCAAATCTTGTAACGTAAAATTAAACCAGTTCTGATGGTCCTAGAGATCTCAAAATTTTACCACAGATAGATCTTGGATGACAATACATAGTATCAAAATTTCAGATCGATCGAATGTACCGTAATTAAATAAATGCATTTTTAAGTTTATCTTAATATATAATCTGTGTCCGTGCTATTCTTGACTTTCACGTGAATGTCACCGGAGTTCACCACCAGCCACCGATGACCACATTCCAGGTGTTAAACGGCTCAGTAATACGAAACTAAATCTAAATTGACGTGATAATAGAAGAGGAATAACTGGAATTTGTGTAGCCTAGTTGGCATAATTGTTAGCGTAATGGATTTTCGATCTGGATGTACTGGGTTCAATTTTCAGTTGGGGAAACTGTTTTTTTTTAAAATACATAAATTTGTAATTAATAATCTATCTTTTTACCACTATCACATTTAAGACAAGGAAGTTTGACTAATTAAATTGAATTGATTATGTCGAAAAATTGATTAAAAAATTTTTGATACTAAAAAGTTGAAAATAAAATATTAAAAAAATCTTTTTTTTAAAAAAGTACACGCTTTTATTTACTTATAGAAAGTGCACTAAAAAGAAGAAAATAAAAATTTTCAATCCGTGAACCTATCGACTGCACATAAAAGCGTGGGGCCCTCATCACAACTCGCTATCATGTACAAGGCTGCGAAACATAAATACAAATTTATATGAATATTAATAAACATTTAAAGTTTCACAACTTTGATCATATACATGCTACTATCATATTAATTAGAAAAATGTATCTATATGCAAAAGAGTAGTTGCAATAAGAAATGAGTTATATAAATGTGTATATATAAATGTGTATATATAAATGTGTGTTATATAAATGTATATATAAAAATGTGTGTTATATTTTCCCCACCTTTAACTTAAAACACCCTTAGATCTTGTATACCCCCAAATCTTTGCCCCCCCCCCAATCTTTGTCCCACCCCCAAATTTTTGTCCTCCCCACATCCATGTTCCCCCCCCCAATCTTTGCTCCCCCCATCTTTGTCCTCCCCCAACATTCTACCCAAGTAATGCGCCAGTTGAAGATTCTCTCCTTTCAGACACCGCCCCATGCCACCCCAAGGCTTCTCCCCCTTTAAGCCAGTCATTTAGCTCCCCTGAATTATCTCCCCTGAGTTAACTTAGACCCTCATCGCCCGTATAGTAATTAGCGAATATGGCATTATGGGTAATTAATTTCAGACTCCTTTTGGGCACGCATGAAAATAGCAGACGACTGCTGGTCAAACAAGACAATGTCGTTTGATGAGGGGAGTGGACGTTATAGTTGAGGCTGGCTAATGGTTCTGCCTCGCTGAGGCGCTAAGGCGGGGATCACGTGATGTCCAGGACTCGGGTCAGTTTGGAAATACTGATTCGGGAATTGCCGATAACTCTATGAAGACATTGTCAAATAGTTTCAGGATTCAGGAGAACCAGGCTACAATACACGACGGTAATGTCTAGCATGTACTCAACATAGATTCCATAGAATTGAGTGTTAACTGAGATAGTTTGTTGTCTGGCTGTATGTAATGTTTGTAGTTTGGCTGTATGTAATGTTTGTAGCCTGGCTGTATGTAATGTTTGTAGCCTGGCTGTATGTAATGTTTATAGCCAGGCTGTATGTAATGTTTGTTGTCTGGCTGTATGTAATGTTTGTAGCCTGGCTGTATGTAATGTTTATATCTTGTCTGTATGTAATGTTTGTAGCCTGGCTGTGTGTAGTGTTTATAGCCTGGCTGTATGTAGTGTTTGTAGCCTGGCTGTATGTAGTGTTTGTAGCCTGGCTGTATGTAGTGTTTGTAGCCTGGCTGTATGTAATGTTTGTAGCCTGGCTGTATGTAGTGTTTGTAGCCTGGCTGTAAGTAGTGTTTGTAGCCTGGCTGTAAGTAGTGTCCAGTAAATTGAGTTGTTGGTCAGTTATCATATGCTCTATCCAATTTGTGGCTGCTTGTGGGTTGTAAATAATACAGTTGTTAGTAGTGTGTTCAAGTGTGTTCAAGTGTGTTCAAGTGTGTTCAAGTGTGCTCAAGTGTGTTCAAGTGAGCCTTGTAGATGGTGTTATACTATGTGTTTTACATGACGTTAAAATAATAATAATAAATTGAAAATGTATATAGCGCTGTATCCCAGCAAGGAACCGGGCTCACAGCGCTTTACATGGTGAAATAACATACATATAATAATTAAATAACCATTCATACCATAATAACAACATAAAGGACTGTACATTACACATAAGTTACGCTAATCATTAAAACAAATGTTTCATTAATGTTGAAAATAAATTTTCTTTTGCACTTTTATTGTGTTGCTCTAATCGTGTGGTTCTGATTGATGACATATTCGGATACTGATGACGTATTTTGGTACTGGTGACGTATTTTGGTACTGGTGACGTATTTTGGTACTGGTGACGTATTTTGGTACTGGTGACGTATTTGGGTATTGATGACGTATTTGGGTATTGATGACGTATTTGGGTATTGATGACGTATTTGGGTATTGATGCCTGCGTATTTTGCTGCTGTGTTTCACTGCAAGACACGGAGTTTTATGAGTAGACAGGCCTCCAAGAAAAGTTGTTCATCACGCCAGATCTGTAGTATTGACCTTGAAGACTCTGCCAATAGGAGCTTCTAGCCAGAGAAATGTCAGCAATATATGACCTCTTAATGTTATCTTGGCCAGACAAGCTCCATTATTATACTGTTCACTTTTATGCCATCCAATGTTATGTCACAACAGCCAGACAACCACAACAACAATCACAACATCAACAAATCGTGCTCTCTACACAAATCTTAAACCAAGAGAATTTGTATCCACCATATTCCCTTACCACCCCCCAACCCCTTCACCAAACTGCACTCACAGCAACACAGGAAATCTCTGGTTTCTGACGTCATTAATGTGCACTGGACCATAACGAATTGTTTGTGTGACCTTGAACTGCATCTTCTCATTCCTAGATTTGATTTGATCGATTTGGCTCAACACAACGTTCAGCCCTGGGGGGAGGGACCATGGAGGTAAATAACTTGATGAAATGGAAACAAATCAAGTTGGGTAACTTTCAAAATACACAAACACACAAACACACATAACTAACCTACAACAAAGATTATAGAGAAGATTATTTTGTCCTACGCGTGTATGTGTAGGTTTATTTGTGTGTGTGTGTTTATTAGTTACGACAAGAGTCTCTTTACTTGGCCTGAATGAAATCATCTCCTACCTATGTGGTCCCCGTCAGCTGATAATTTGAGGATCTCTGGTTTAAACCACAACACATTTCGATGACGTCACCTCTAAATTATTTCCCTAAAGATTTGTTGAGCACTCAAACAGCATCGATAATTTAAACGTAATCGATTATCTTATCTTATCTGTTTACAGACGCTCCTTCTATACAGAAGATTATTGCGTCCTACGCTTATCTATGGTTTGTGTTTAGTCCTGCATTTTTATTAGAGATTTAAATGTTGATAAAGTGTTGGTTTTCCTGGATTCTTCAGGCAACCCATTCCACGCCCGAATTCCGGACGGGAAGAAGGAAAACTTGTATGTGTTTGTTCTTGCATACGGAATAAGAAAGGTGTTTTTATCCTTATGTCTATCTGAGGGTTGTATTAAGTTATCTTTGTGTTGTATTTCTAAATTAGAATTAATTGCTTTATGTATGATTACTACTTTGCTCTTGGTTCTTCTATCCTCTAGTGTTTCAAGGTTTAATGATTTAACTAATGGTGTTACTCTTGTCAGTTTCGAATATTCTCCAGTAATGAATCTGGCAGCTCTTTTTTGAATTTGTTCTAGTTTATCAATGTTTTCTTTGGTGGATGGGTCCCATACAGAAGATGCATATTCTAGTGCAGGTCTCACCAAAGTGAGGTAGCATTTTAGTTTTATATCTCTATTACATTTGTTAAAGTTCCTTTTTATAAAGCCTAAGGTTTTGTTTGATTTTTTAATAACTTCATTGACATGGGGATTCCATGATAGTTTCTCATTTATTAAGACTCCTAAGTATTTTGCATCTTTAGTTTGGGTCAGTTCTTTTCCATGAATGTAATATTTTGAATTTATTTGTTTCTTTTTCTTTGTTACTCTTAACAGTTGACACTTTTCTGGATGGAAAGACATACTCCAGTTAGTTTCCCATTTTATCAATTCATCTAAGTCTTTTTGTAAAATTTTGCTATCTTGTTCTGATTTAATTGTTCTATAGATTATACAATCATCAGCAAATAGCCTAACTTTTGTACCTGTTGAGATGTTGTTGGGTAAATCATTTATATAAATTAAAAAGAGTAAGGGACCTAGCACAGTTCCTTGGGGAACTCCTGAGTTAACCTTTATTGGTGCAGATTTAGATCCATTAATTATTACAGTTTGCTCCCTGCCCAAAAGGAAGTCTTGGATCCAGTGATGTAAGGAACCTGAGATTCCAAAGTAGTTAAGTTTTTTAAGTAAACTAAGGTGGTGAACTTTGTCAAATGCTTTTGAGAAGTCTAGTAATATTGTATCTATTTGATCATTTTTGTCCAAGCCTTTTGATAGTTCATCTATTAAACCTATTAATTGTGTTTCACATGATCTGTTTTTTCTAAAGCCGTGTTGATGTGGGCATAGAGCATTATATTTGTCAAGGTGGTTAACTATTCTACTATATATTATGTGTTCTAGTAATTTACAGGTGATACTAGTAAGTGATACAGGCCTGTAATTACCAGGGTCTGATTTATCGATTATTTATAAAGATGGAACTCAAATAGAGTAAAACGCGTCCTTTTGTAACGGAAACGTCATCAATCATTACACAATCATTACACAATTATAACACAATCATTACACAATTATAACACAATCATTACACAATTATAACACAATCATTACACAATAATAACACAATCATTACACAATCCTCGCACAATTATAACACAATCATTACACAATTATAACACAATCATTACACAATAATAACACAATCATTACACAATCCTCGCACAATTATAACACAATCATTACACAATATAACACAATCATTACACAATTATAACACAATCATTACACAATCCCGCACATTATAACACAATCATTACACAATTATAACACAATCATTACACAATATACACAATCCTCGCACAATTATAACACAATCATTACACAATTATAACACAATCATTACACAATAATAACACAATCATTACACAATCCTCGCACAATTATAACACAATCATTACACAATTATAACACAATCATTACACAATTATAACACAATCATTACACAATCCTCGCACAATTATAACACAATCATTACACAGTTATAACACAATCATTACACAATAATAACACAATCATTACACAATCCTCGCACAATTATAACACAATCATTACACAATTATAACACAATCATTACACAATCATAACACAATCATTACACAATAATAACACAATCATTACACAATCCTCGCACAATTATAACACAATCATTACACAATTATAACACAATCATTACACAATTATAACATAATCATTACACAATCCTCGCACAATTATAACACAATCATTACACAATTATAACACAATCATTACACAATTATAAGTCAATCATTACACAATTATAACACAATCATTACACAATTATAACACAATCATTACACAATAATAACACAATCATTACACAATCCTCGCACAATTATAACACAATCATTACACAATTATAACACAATCATTACACAATCCTCGCACAATTATAACACAAGCATTACACAATCATAACACAATCATTACACAATAATAACACAATCATTACACAATCCTCGCACAATTATAACACAATCATTACACAATTATAACACAATCATTACACAATTATAACACAATCATTACACAATAATAACACAATCATTACACAATAATAACACAATCATTACACAATAATAACACAATCATTACACAATTATAACACAATCATTACACAATTATAACACAATCATTACACAATTATAACACAATCATTACACAATTATAACACAATCATTACACAATGATAACACAATTATCACACAATCGTTGCACACAACTGTCGCTGTTAACTAGTGTGTGTTACAATCACACATCATCAATTTCATCTCATGTTTGGTGACCTTGGTAGAAAAATATAAGAAGAGACATTCTCTTTATGGATTTATTTTTGTGGACTCTCCGACCTATTGTATGTGTGTGTGTGTGTGTGTGTGTGTGTGTGTGTGTGTGTGTGTGTCAGTGTGTGTATGTGTGTGTGTGTGTGTGTGTGTGTGTCAGTGTGTGTGTGTTTCAGTGTGTGTATGTGTGTCAATGTGTGTGTGTGTGTGGTTGTGGTGGGGGGGGGGTTGGTTAAATCTTATAACGCCTCCAACTGGGTCTGACATCCTACACAGACATTGTCTTAAACTGACCAGTTCCACTTGTTGCCAGTACCCGAGTTTACGTGTGTGTAGGCAGTATGGCTGTGTGACAAGGGAATCATGGCGATGAGTAAATAACGTGAGTGAATAACGTGAGTGAATACTCCACACGAGTTTATTCACGATATGATTCTTTGTTAGATCTGTGTACAAATTGTAAGTTTGAAGCTGGAAATCTCTGTTTTTGCTTTGATGACGTGCGTAGGTTTGTTTTAGATGTAACATTTTTTTAGAATGTTTGTTTTAGGTGTAACATTTGGCGTAGGTTTGTTTTAGATGTAACATTTGGCGTAGGTTTGTTTAACGTATTCCATCCGTCTAAACCAGTGGGGGCAAACCTTTTTAGGGCCGCTTGTCCTAAGTTCAACAAAAACCCACTTATTTATAGCAAAGTGCCAACACTTCAATGAAGCCAGTAAAATAGGGGTTTCTTTTAGCTGGTTTGATTAAGGAAGTAATATTTTAGTCGCGTGCCGGCTGATGAGGCTCTGTGTGCGAATTGTGGCACGCGTGTCATAGGTTCGTAATCACTGGTATAGACAAATGATTTAGTTTGGCCCTGGAAGTTGGAATGGATTTTAAATGGCTTGAATACTTGGATTTATTCGTTTTTAAATTGAAGCTCCCGGTCAAAGTACTTGTTGCAATTCAAAAATAACAAATACGTCAATTCCAAATTTAAAGGTCATTTTATTATATATTTATATATAATCTTCTGTATAGAAGGAGCGTCTGTAAACAGATAAGAAGATAAGATTTTAATGTTTTTTAACTTCTGTAAGTCATACGCAATATTTACCTCGTGTGTTGTTTCCCTCGTGTGTTGTTTCCCTCGTGTTTTGTTTCCCTCGTGTGTTGTTTCCCTCGTGTGTTGTTAGCCTCGTGTGTTGTTTCCCTCGTGTGTTGTTAGCCTCGTGTGTTGTTTCCCTCGTGTGTTGTTAGCCTCGTGTGTTGTTTCCCTCGTGTGTTGTTTCCCTCGTGTGTTGTTTCCCTCGTGTGTTGTTTCCCTCGTGTGTTTGTACCCTCGTGTGTTTGTACCCTCGTGAGTTATATGTTATCTCAGAAATTAACGTTGTAGAGATCAATCCTTCAGAAATGCCTGCCAGGGTGGTGGAGGGCTGGTTGTACGGATGAAAGGCACTCTACAGTTGGGGGCTTTAAATCAGGTTGTGACCCCCACCCTTACCTGCATACCCCCCAATCCCCCCTAAAAACGGCCTCCCTATCCGTCGTCTTATTTACTCCACCCCGCCCCCTTCCCTCGATTGGTGATCAACATCAAAAAGAATTCCGATTGCTGGCACAATTTGTCAGGGTCGTGGAACAACGAATCAATGCCGGTGGTCAGAAGGACGGAATAAATGCCAACTCAGGTATCTTTATAGACGACCACTACAGGTATCTTTATAGACTGGACATTACAGGTATCTTTATAGACTGGCCATTACAGGTATCTTTATAGACTGGTCATTACAGGTATCTTTATAGACTTGACTTTACAGGTATCTTTATAGACTGGACATTACAGGTATCTTTTTAGACTGGCCATTACAGGTATCTTTATAGACTTGTCATTACAGATATCTTTATAACCTGGACATTACAAATATCTTTATAGACTGGGCATTGCAGATATCTTTACAGACTGGGCATCACAGGTATGTTTTTGAGTTGCCATTTATAACTTGACCAGTATGTTTATAGAATGGCCACGAATCACCTAATAGGTATGTTTATATACTTTACATGACAGGTATGTTTATGGACTGGCCATTTAAAGTATGTTTTGAGTGGCCATTACAGGTATGTTTTTGAGTGGTCATTTATCACCTGACAGGTATGGTTATGGGGTGGTCATCTCTCGAGTCTATCAGTTAAATGACACACAGTTAATGCTTTAAAAATGACCATGGGTGGTGGATGAGGGGGGGCAATGGGTGGGGAAGGTCAAATAATGACTTTGGCCTTGCTTCATCTCAAAACGTGGAATTTCGTTGTCGAATTTTAGACTTTTGTGAGCACAACATTTGACCTAAAATGTTTGTCCCCCCTCACTGACCACTTGACCATATTTGAATTGAGCCTAAGAAATATCGTTGTGTTGACATATTATAAGTCCTTACGTAAATTATCTATGCTGAGACGAGGCATGGTCATTGACCGGCAAGAAGACGTGGCTGGAACTGTCAGGTCGTCACAGGAGTCAAAATGACTTGGCTGGAACTGTCAGGTCGTCACAGGAGTCAAAATGACTTGGCTGGAACTGTCAGGTCGTCACAGGAGTCAAAATGACTTGGCTGGAACTGTCAGGTCGTCACAGGAGTCAAAATGACTATGCTGGAACCGTCAGGTCGTCACAGGAGTCAAAATGACTTGGTTGGAACTGTCAGGTCGTCACAGGAGTCAAAATGACTCTGTTGGAACTGTAAGGTCGTCACAGGAGTCAAAATGACGTGGCTGGAACTGTCAGGTAGTCACAGGAGTCAAAATGACTTTGTTGGAACTGTCAGGTAGTCACAGGAGTCAAAATGACTTTGTTGGAACTGTCAGGTCGTCACAGGAGTCAAAATGACTTTGTTGGAACTGTCAGGTAGTCACAGGAGTCAAAATGACGTGGTTGGAACTGTCAGGTTGTCACAGGAGTCAAAATAACTCTGTTGGAACTGTCAGGTCGTCACAGGAGTCAAAATGACGTGGCTTGAACTGTCAGGTAGTCACAGGAATCAAAATGACTTTGTTGGAACTGTCAGGTCGTCACAGGAGTCAAAATGACTTTGTTGGAACTGTCAGGTCGTCACAGGAGTCAAAATGACTCTGTTGGAACTGTCAGGTCGTCACAGGAGTCAAAATGAATTTGTTGGAACTGTCAGGTCGTCACAGGAGTCAAAATGACTCTGTTGGAACTGTCAGGTCGTCACAGGAGTTAAAATGACTCTGTTGGAACTGTCAGGTCGTCACAGGAGTTAAAATGACTCTGTTGGAACTGTCAGGTCATCACAGGAGTCAAAATGACTCTGTTGGAACTGTCAGGTCGTCACAAGAGTCAAAATGACTTTCTTGGAACAGTCAGGTCGTCACAGGAGTCAAAATGACTTTGTGGGAACTGTCAACACATAAAATAGAGTATTTCCCTACATAGTTTGTCAACAATTCACCAAGTAACTGCAGTGAGTTGATAGTTTCCAAGTCAACTATTCACCAAGTAACTGCAGTGAGTTGATACTTTAGTTGTTAAAATCCTACGAACCTGGTATTACTTTGTTTAAATTTAAAAAAGTTTTCTTTCTAAGAATGCTTGTCGTGCTCACTGTGATACTAAGCAAGTTTATTTATATGCATGACTGTATCATATATGTATGACTGTATCATATATGTATGACTATATCATATGTGTATGACTATATCGTATATGTATGACTATATCATATATGTATGACTGTATCATATATGTATGACTGTATCATATATGTATGACTGTATCATATATGTATGACTGTATCATATATGTATGACTGTATCATATATGTATGACTGTATCATATATGTATGACTGTATCATATATGTATGACTATATCATATATGCATGACTATATCATATATGCATGACTATATCATATATGTATGACTATGTCATATATGTATGACTATATCATATATGCATGACTATATCATATATGTATGACTATATCATATATGTATGACTATATCATATATGCATGACTATATCATATATGTATGACTATGTCATATATGTATGACTATATCATATATGCATGACTATATCATATATGTATGACTATATCATATATGTATGACTATATCATATATGTATGACTATATCATATATGTATGACTGTATCATATATGTATGACTATATCATATATGTATGACTATATCATATATGCATGACTGTATCATATATGTATGACTATATCATATATGTATGACTATATCATATATGTATGACTGTATCATATATGTATGACTGTATCATATATGTATGACTGTATCATATATGTATGACTGTATCATATATGTATGACTGTATCATATATGTATGACTGTATCATATATGTATGACTGTATCATATATGTATGACTATATCATATATGTATGACTGTATCATATATGTATGACTGTATCATATATGTATGACTGTATCATATATGTATGACTGTATCATATATGTATGACTGTATCATATATGTATGACTGTATCATATATGTATGACTGTATCATATATGTATGACTATATCATATATGTATGACTATATCATATATGCATGACTATATCATATATGTATGACTATGTCATATATGTATGACTATATCATATATGCATGACTATATCATATATGTATGACTATATCATATATGTATGACTATATCATATATGCATGACTATATCATATATGTATGACTATGTCATATATGTATGACTATATCATATATGCATGACTATATCATATATGTATGACTATATCATATATGTATGACTATATCATATATGTATGACTATATCATATATGTATGACTGTATCATATATGTATGACTATATCATATATGTATGACTATATCATATATGCATGACTGTATCATATATGTATGACTATATCATATATGTATGACTATATCATATATGTATGACTGTATCATATATGTATGACTATATCATATATGTATGACTGTATCATATATGTATGACTGTATCATATATGTATGACTGTATCATATATGTATGACTGTATCATATATGTATGACTGTATCATATATGTATGACTATATCATATATGTATGACTGTATCATATATGTATGACTGTATCATATATGTATGACTGTATCATATATGTATGACTGTATCATATATGTATGACTGTATCATATATGTATGACTGTATCATATATCTATGACTGTATCATATATGTATGACTGTATCATATATGTATGACTGTATCATATATGTATGACTGTATCATATATGTATGACTGTATCATATATGTATGACTGTATCATATATGTATGACTGTATCATATATGTATGACTGTATCATATATGTATGACTGTATCATATATGTATGACTGTATCATATATGTATAACTGTATCATATATGTATGACTGTATCATATATGTATGACTGTATCATATATGTATGACTATATCATATATGTATGACTATATCATATATGTATGACTGTATCATATATGTATGACTGTATCATATATGTATGACTGTATCATATATGTATGACTATATCATATATGTATGACTGTATCATATATGTATGACTGTATCATATATGTATGACTGTATCATATATGTATGACTATATCATATATGCATGACTATATCATATATGTATGACTATATCATATATGTATGACTATATCATATATGTATGACTATATCATATATGTATGACTGTATCATATATGTATGACTGTATCATATATGTATGACTGTATCATATATGTATGACTGTATCATATATGTATGACTGTATCATATATGTATGACTGTATCATATATGTATGACTATATCATATATGTATGACTATATCATATATGTATGACTATATCATATATGTATGACTATATCATATATGTATGACTATATCATATATGTATGACTATATCATATATGTATGACTATATCATATATGCTCAATTCTTTATATATCCTTATAATCCTCATCTATATTCCGTATATCTATTGATTATAGAAATTATCCTAATATTTAATGAGTATGGATCACTATCGATTGTGAACTATCCTATAATCTATAATCCTAATATCCTTCTATCGACTGTGAACTATCCTATAATCTATAATCCTAATATCCTTCTATCGACTGTGAACTATCCTATAATCTATAATCCTAATATCCTTCTATCGACTGTGAACTATCGTATAATCTATAATCCTAATATCCTTCTATCGACTTATTTCTTCTATTTCTCAAACTATCGTCCACCTGCCCCCCCCCAACCACTAACAAACATCACATTTTCTTATGATGCACAATGGACACCGTAGCCCAATATTTCTTCATTCCACTCCTGGCTCACCAAGAAGATGTGTGGGGGAAGGGAGAGGTAAGGGCTGGATATCCCAGTCTGAGATAAGCTGTCCAAGTGTATCTCTGATCTGTCAAACTATTTCTTCCACATCGGCCTTTCCTCAATGTGCTCCTCTAAACAGCGCTATCTCTCAGGGCAGCAACATGTTGTAAGGCTCGAGCAAGTTTCAGCCAAGATTAGCCATTCACATAGACATAGGCCACGTCAAAAGATGAGTTTTGGCATAGGTCCGACTATTGAGAGCAAGTTTCAGCAAAGGATTAGCCATTCACATAGACATAGGCCACGTCAAAAGATGATTTTTGGCATAGGTCCGACTATTGAGAGCAAGTTAAGCCAAGATTAGCCATTCACATAGACATAGGCCACGTCAAAAGATGAGTTTGGCATTGGTCCGAATATTGAGAGCAAGTTTTGGAGTCACAAGTCATAAACTATTAACGTGGCTTGCAGGTGGATATCAGAAAATCTGAATTTTTTATGAGTTTGAGTTTTTGTTACCTGGAATATTTCAGAGATGTTTATGATATATTGCAATTTTATTTTGTATTTCTCAAAGCACGATATGAGTTATTGACCTTTGGTTTAGAAGAGTTGTATGGTCGTCTGAGTAACATGCCCCATACAAACTCCAAAGCTAGCTACCACTAAGGACCTCAGTCAGGTGTATCATTAGCTACCACTAAGGACCTCAGTCAGGTGTATCATTAGCTACCACTAAGGACCTCAGTCAGGTGTATCATAAGCTACCACTAAGGACCTCAGTCAGGTGTATCATTAGCTACCACTAAGGACCTGAGTCAGGTTTTATCTGTTACAGACACATAAGTTATTGCGTCCTAAGCTTATCCATGGTTTGTGTCTAGTCCTGCATTCTCATTACAGTTTTAAATGTTGATAAAGTGTTGGTTTTCCTGGTTTCTTCAGGCAACCCATTTCACGCCCGAATTCTCGTCGGGAAGAACGCAAATTTGTATGCGTTTTTTCTTACATAGGGAATAAGAAAAGTGTTTTCATCCCCATGTCTATCTGAGGGTTGTATTAAGTTATCTTTGTGTTGTATTTCTAAATTAGAATTAATTGACCAATATATAAGTGAATGCCAATAAATGTATTATCTTACCTCCCCCTGGATGGTAGCGACATCCGGTAACTGCTTACCTCCCCCTGGATGGTAGCGACATCCGGTAGCTGCTTACCTCCCCCTGGATGGTAGCGACATCCGGTAGCTGCTTACCTCCCCCTGGATGGCAGCGACATCCGGTAGCTGCTTACCTCCCCCTGGATGGTAGCGACATCCGGTAGCTGCTTACCTCCCCCTGGATGGTAGTGACATCTGGTAGCTGCTTACCTCCCCCTGGATGGTAGCGACATCCGGTAGCTGCTTACCTCCCCCTGGATGGTAGCGAAATCCGGTAGCTGCTTACCTCCCCCTGGATGGTAGCGACATCCGGTAGCTGCTTACCTCCCCCTGGTTGGTACCGACATCTGGTTCCCTATCGTCTGCTAATGGAGACAAAGATTGATGGGAATCCAAGGAAATACAATTTTTATGAGGACGGACTTTTGAGCACGTGACCAGCAGTGATACTTAGACCACCGCTCTAACCCCTTTATCTGAAATCAAACTCGCCTTTGTCCGGCTGTGCTTATTTCACCACCAACAGTTAGCCTTCAGCACTTCCACCAATTAGCCTTCAGCACTTCCACCAATTAGCCTTCCAACACTTCCACCAATAAGCCTTCCACCAATTAGCCTTCCAACACTTCCACCAATTAGCCTTTCACCAATTAGCCTTCAAGCACTTCCACCAATTAGCCTTCCAGCACTTTCACCAATTAGCCTTCCAGCACTTGCACCAATTAGCCTTCCAACACTTCCACCAATTAGCCTTCCAACACTTCCACCAATTAGCCTTCCAACACTTCCACCAATTAGCCTTCCACCAATTAGCCTTCCACCAATAAGCCTTCCAACACTTGCACCAATTACCCTTCCACCAATTAGCCTTCCAAACACTTCCACCAATTAGCCTTCTAACACTTCCACCATTTAGCCTTCCAACACTTCCACCAATTAGCCTTCCAACACTTCCACCAATTGGCCTTCCAACAATTCCACCAATTAGCCTTCCACCAATTAGCCTTCCACCAATTAGCCTTCCAACACTTCCACCAATTAGCCTTCCAGCACTTCCACCAATTAGCCTTCCACCAATTAGCCTTCCAACGCTTCCACCAATTAGCCTTCCACTAATTAGACTTCCACCAATTAGCCTTCCAGCACTTCCACCAATTAGCCTTCCAACAATTAGCCTTCCAACGCTTCCACCAATTAGCCTTCCACCAATTAGCCTTCCACCAATTAGCCTTCCACCAATTAGCCTTCCAACACTTCCACAAATTAGCCTTCCAACACTTCCACCAATTAGCCTTCCAACACTTCCACCAATTAGCCTTCCAACACTTCCACCAATTAGCCTTCCACCAATTAGCCTTCCAACACTTCCACCAATTAGCCTTCCAACACTTACACCAATTATCATTCCAACATTTCCACCAATTAGCCTTCCACCAATTAGCCTTCCAACACTTCCACCAATTAGCCTTCCACCAATTAGCCTTCCAACACTTCCACCAATTAGCCTTCCAACACTTCCACCAATTAGCCTTCCACCAATTAGCCTTCCAACACTTACACCAATTAGCCTTCCAACACTTCCACCAATTAGCCTTCCACCAATTAGCCTTCCAACACTTCCACCAATTAGCCTTCCACCAATTAGCCTTCCAACACTTACACCAATTAGCCTTCCAACACTTCCACCAATTAGCCTTCCACCAATTAGCCTTCAACACTTCCACCAATTAGCCTTCCAACAGTTCCACCAATTAGCCTTCCAACACTTCGAACAATTAGCCTTCCAACTCTTCCACCAATTAGCCTTCCACCAATTAGCCTTCCAACACTTCCACCAATTAGCCTTCCACCAATTACACTTCCACCAATTAGCCTTCCACCAATTAGCCTCCACCAATTAGCCTCCACCAATTAGCCTTCCACCAATTAGCCTTCCAACACTTCCACCAATTAGCCTTCACCAATTACACTTCCACCAATTAGCCTTCCACCATATAGCCTTCCACCAATTAGCCTTCCACCAATTAGCCTTTCACCAATTAGCCTTCAACCAATTAGCCTTCCACCAATTAGCCTTCCAACACTTCCACCAATTAGCCTTCCAACACTTCCACCAATTAGCCTTCCAAGACTTCCACCAATTAGCCTTCCCAACAATTCCACCAATTAGCCTTCCAGCACTTCCACCAATTAGCCTTCCACCAATTAGCCTCCAATCACTTCCACCAATTAGCCTTCCAGCACTTCCACCAATTAGCCTTCCACCAATTAGCCTCCCATCACTTCCACCAATTAGCCTCCCATCACTTCCACCAATTAGCCTCCCATCACTTCCACCAATTAGCCTCCCATCACTTCCACCAATTAGCATCCCATCACTTCCACCAATTAGCCTCCCATCACTTCCACCAATTAGCCTCCCATCACTTCCACCAATTAGCCTCCCATCACTTCCACCAATTAGCCTCCCATCACTTCCACCAATTAGCCTCCCATCACTCCACCAATTAGCCTCCCATCACTTCCACCAATTAGCCTCCCATCACTTCCACCAATTAGCCTCCCATCACTTCCACCAATTAGCCTCCCATCACTTCCACCAATTAGCCTCCCATCACTTCCACCAATTAGCCTCCCATCACTTCCACCAATTAGCCTCCCATCACTTCCACCAATTAGCCTCCCATCACTTCCACCAATTAGCCTCCCATCACTTCCACCAATTAGCCTCCCATCACTTCCACCAATTAGCCTCCCATCACTTCCACCAATTAGCCTCCCATCACTTCCACCAATTAGCCTCCCATCACTTCCACCAATTAGCCTCCCATCACTTCCACCAATTAGCCTCCCATCACTTCCACCAATTAGCCTCCCAACACTTCCACCAATTAGCCTCCCATCACTTCCACCAATTAGCCTCCCATCACTTCCACCAATTAGCCTCCCACACTCCCCAATTAGCCTCCCATCACTTCCACCAATTAGCCTCCCATCACTTCCACCAATTAGCCTCCCATCACTTCCACCAATTAGCCTCCCATCACTTCCACCAATTAGCCTCCCATCACTTCCACCAATTAGCCTCCCATCACTTCCACCAATTAGCCTCCCATCACTTCCACCAATTAGCCTCCCATCACTTCCACCAATTAGCCTCCCATCACTTCCACCAATTAGCCTCCCATCACTTCCACCAATTAGCCTCCCATCACTTCCACCAATTAGCCTCCCATCACTTCCACCAATTAGCCTCCCATCACCTCCACCAATTAGCCTCCCATCACTTCCACCAATTAGCCTCCCATCACTTCCACCAATTAGCCTTCCACCAATTAGCCTCCCATCACTTCCACCAATTAGCCTCCCATCACTTCCACCAATTAGCCTCCCAGCACTTCCACCAATTAGCCTCCCAAAACGTCCACCAATTAGCCTCCCAACACTTCCACCAATTAGCCTCCCAACACTTCCACCAATTAGCCTCCCAACACTTCCACCAATTAGCCTCCCAAAACTTCCACCAATTAGCCTCCCAACACTTCCACCAATTAGCCTCCCAAAACTTCCACCAATTATCCTTCCACCAATTAGCCTTCCAGCACTTCCACTAATTAGCCTTCCACCAATAAGCCTCCCAACACTTCCACCAATTAGCCTCCCATCACTTCCACCAATTAGCCTCCCATCACTTCCACCAATTAGCCTCCCATCACTTCCACCAATTAGCCTCCCATCACTTCCACCAATTAGCCTCCCATCACTTCCACCAATTAGCCTCCCATCACTTCCACCAATTAGCCTCCCATCACTTCCACCAATTAGCCTCCCGTCACTTCCATCAATTAGCCTTCCACCAATTAGCCTTCCACCAATTAGCTTCCCATCACTTCCACCAATTAGCCTCCCATCACTTCCACCAATTAGCCGCCCATCATTACCACCAATTAGCCTCCCGTCACTTCCATCAATTAGCCTTCCACCAATTAGCCTTCCACCAATTAGCCTTCCACCAATTAGCCTTCCAACACTTCCACCAATTAGCCTTCCACCAATTAGCCTCCCATCACTTGCACCAATTAGCCTCCCATCACTTCCACCAATTAGCCTCCCGTCACTTCCATCAATTAGCCTTCCACCAATTAGCCTTCCACCAATTAGCCTCCCATCACTTCCACCAATTAGCCTCCCATCACCTCCACCAATTAGCCTCCCATCACTTCCACCAATTAGCCTCCCATCACTTCCACCAATTATCCTTCCACCAATTAGCCTTCCAGCACTTCCACTAATTAGCCTTCCACCAATAAGCCTCCCAACACTTCCACCAATTAGCCTCCCATCACTTCCACCAATTAGCCTCCCATCACTTCCACCAATTAGCCTCCCATCACTTCCACCAATTAGCCTCCCATCACTTCCACCAATTAGCCTCCCATCACTTCCACCAATTAGCCTCCCATCACTTCCACCAATTAGCCTCCCATCACTTCCACCAATTAGCCTCCCGTCACTTCCATCAATTAGCCTTCCACCAATTAGCCTTCCACCAATTAGCTTCCCATCACTTCCACCAATTAGCCTCCCATCACTTCCACCAATTAGCCGCCCATCATTACCACCAATTAGCCTCCCGTCACTTCCATCAATTAGCCTTCCACCAATTAGCCTTCCACCAATTAGCCTTCCACCAATTAGCCTTCCAACACTTCCACCAATTAGCCTTCCACCAATTAGCCTCCCATCACTTGCACCAATTAGCCTCCCATCACTTCCACCAATTAGCCTCCCGTCACTTCCATCAATTAGCCTTCCACCAATTAGCCTTCCACCAATTAGCCTCCCATCACTTCCACCAATTAGCCTCCCATCACCTCCACCAATTAGCCTCCCATCACCTCCACCAATTAGCCTCCCATCACCTCCACCAATTAGCCTCCCATCACCTCCACCAATTAGCCTCCCATCACCTCCACCAAATAGCCTCCCATCACCTCCACCAATTAGCCTCCCATCACCTCCACCAATTAGCTTCCCATCAACTCCACCAATTAGCCTCCCATCACTTCCACCAATCAGCCTCCCATCACTTCCATCAATTAGCCTCCCATCACTTCCATCAATTAGCCTCCCATCACTTCCACCAATTAGCCTCCCATCACCTCCACCAATTAGCCTCCCATCACCTCCACCAATTAGCCTCCCATCACCTCCACCAATTAGCCTCCCATCACTTCCATCAATTAGCCTCCCATCACTTTCATCAATTAGCCTCCCATCACTTCCACCAATTAGCCTCCCAACACTTCCACCAATTAGCCTCCCAAAACGTCCACCAATTAGCCTCCCATCACTTACACCAATTAGCCTCCCATCACTTCCACCAATTAGCCTCCCATCACTTCCACCAATTAGCCTTCCACCAATTAGCCTCCCATCACTTCCACCAATTTGCCTCGCATCACTTTCACCAATTAGCCTCCCATCACTTCCACCAATTAGCCTCCCATCACTTCCACCAATTAGCCTCCCATCACTTCCACCAATTAGCCTCCCATCACTTCCACCAATTAGCCTTCCACCAATTAGCCTCCCATCACTTCCACCAATTAGCCTCCCATCACTTCCACCAATTAGCCTCCCAGCACTTCCACCAATTAGCCTCCCAAAACGTCCACCAATTAGCCTCCCAACACTTCCACCAATTAGCCTCCCAACACTTCCACCAATTAGCCTCCCAACACTTCCACCAATTAGCCTCCCAAAACTTCCACCAATTAGCCTCCCAACACTTCCACCAATTAGCCTCCCAAAACTTCCACCAATAATCCTTCCACCAATTAGCCTTCCAGCACTTCCACTAATTAGCCTTCCACCAATAAGCCTCCCAACACTTCCACCAATTAGCCTCCCATCACTTCCACCAATTAGCCTCCCATCACTTCCACCAATTAGCCTCCCATCACTTCCACCAATTAGCCTCCCATCACTTCCACCAATTAGCCTCCCATCACTTCCACCAATTAGCCTCCCATCACTTCCACCAATTAGCCTCCCATCACTTCCACCAATTAGCCTCCCGTCACTTCCATCAATTAGCCTTCCACCAATTAGCCTTCCACCAATTAGCTTCCCATCACTTCCACCAATTAGCCTCCCATCACTTCCACCAATTAGCCGCCCATCATTACCACCAATTAGCCTCCCGTCACTTCCATCAATTAGCCTTCCACCAATTAGCCTTCCACCAATTAGCCTTCCACCAATTAGCCTTCCAACACTTCCACCAATTAGCCTTCCACCAATTAGCCTCCCATCACTTGCACCAATTAGCCTCCCATCACTTCCACCAATTAGCCTCCCGTCACTTCCATCAATTAGCCTTCCACCAATTAGCCTTCCACCAATTAGCCTTCCACCAATTAGCCTCCCATCACTTCCACCAATTAGCCTCCCATCACCTCCACCAATTAGCCTCCCATCACTTCCACCAATTAGCCTCCCATCACTTCCACCAATTATCCTTCCACCAATTAGCCTTCCAGCACTTCCACTAATTAGCCTTCCACCAATAAGCCTCCCAACACTTCCACCAATTAGCCTCCCATCACTTCCACCAATTAGCCTCCCATCACTTCCACCAATTAGCCTCCCATCACTTCCACCAATTAGCCTCCCATCACTTCCACCAATTAGCCTCCCATCACTTCCACCAATTAGCCTCCCATCACTTCCACCAATTAGCCTCCCATCACTTCCACCAATTAGCCTCCCGTCACTTCCATCAATTAGCCTTCCACCAATTAGCCTTCCACCAATTAGCCTCCCATCACTTCCACCAATTAGCCTCCCATCACCTCCACCAATTAGCCTCCCATCACCTCCACCAATTAGCCTCCCATCACCTCCACCAATTAGCCTCCCATCACCTCCACCAATTAGCCTCCCATCACCTCCACCAAATAGCCTCCCATCACCTCCACCAATTAGCCTCCCATCACCTCCACCAATTAGCTTCCCATCAACTCCACCAATTAGCCTCCCATCACTTCCACCAATCAGCCTCCCATCACTTCCATCAATTAGCCTCCCATCACTTCCATCAATTAGCCTCCCATCACTTCCACCAATTAGCCTCCCATCACCTCCACCAATTAGCCTCCCATCACCTCCACCAATTAGCCTCCCATCACCTCCACCAATTAGCCTCCCATCACTTCCATCAATTAGCCTCCCATCACTTTCATCAATTAGCCTCCCATCACTTCCACCAATTAGCCTCCCATCACCTCCACCAATTAGCCTCCCATCACCTCCACCAATTAGCCTCCCATCACCTCCACCAATTAGCCTCCCATCACCTCCACCAATTAGCCTCCCATCACCTCCACCAATTAGCCTCCCATCACCTCCACCAATTAGCCTCCCATCACCTCCACCAATTAGCCTCCCATCACCTCCACCAATTAGCCTCCCATCACCTCCACCAATTAGCCTCCCATCACCTCCACCAATTAGCCTCCCATCACCTCCACCAATTAGCCTCCCATCACCTCCACCAATTAGCCTCCCATCACCTCCACCAATTAGCCTCCCATCACCTCCACCAATTAGCCTCCCATCACTTCCACCAATTAGCCTCCCATCACCTCCACCAATTAGC
>CALYLW010002284.1:34509-91870 GCA_944989445.1 Ampullaceana balthica | reverse complement strand
GAAATGAGTAGACGATAATGTGCGCACCAAAATTAGGCAATAAAAGATTTTAGAAAGCGCACCACTCAAAATAAAGCCTTGAAAAATATATTGCAACAAAATTAACTCTTTTGGAACTTCCGCGTAAAGTTGATCAAAATGGAAATGGAATTCAATTTTTCTCTCTGTGTCTATACATTTTCTGGTTTCATAATTTACAACTTTCAGGCAAAATGGACATTTACAAAAAACCATACTAAAGCCATCTGCAGGGTAAAAGGAAACGTCCTGCCAAATTTGGTCCCTATCCGTTATACAAGTACAAGGCGCACATCAGGAGGTGTGCAAAATTCTAAAAATTCTAAAAGATTCTAAAAAAAATATATTATGTGACGTCATAGTTTTTTTAGGTTATATTTTAATTTTGTTAAAAAGAGCGATGTAAAAAGAGGATTTGAAGATTTATAATTATAAAATACTTTGTGTACATTTCAGGAAGATTAAAATTTCGTATTTTATCAAACAAGGATAAGTTACTTGGGCTTTTTACCCCAAAAAAGTGGGCGCCTTGGGCACCCTAAAACCCATAGTATATATATATATATATATATATATATATCTGTATATGAAAACATTAATACAAAGATTTCTTGATACCGTTGTTTATTTCTTAAAAATGCAAGCATAAAAAATATCAGTATGAAAAACACAAGTATTACGTCATAGTGGTACATCTTTAACAAGTAGTAAAAAACATTTAGTCAAAGCGTAGGGCCCTGAAAAGCGCGGGGCCCAAGGCGAGTTCCTCGTTCGCCTTGCCCTAAGGCAGTGTTGCTCAATTATTTTCTGTCATGCCCCCCCCTCCCCCATTAGGAAGAAGAAAACATTTCGCGCCCCCCCGCGCGACAGTAAATATTATCATTTGTCTATAAAATTGTTATAAGTACACCATTTCGCGCCCCCTTTAGGGAGCCTCATGCTTGGGGGCGCGCCCCCACTGTTTGAGAAACACTGCCCTAAGGCCAGCCTGATTGTACCGCTCCTTAGGTAAAGTCTTTAGGAAAAGAAAGAAACCTTTTCAAAGCTAAATCAAAATTGATTTTACGTTGGTATTCCAAGCATACAGATAGGGAATAACTAAAACAAAAATGTATATTTGTTATTCCAAAGTAACATTAAATGAGGTCATTGTTACTTTTAAACAAGATATCAGCACATCATTAAAATGAAAGAAAGCAATCATGATCAATGAACCGATATTACACGTTTTCGGTCGTCTATGAATAGAATAATTTATTTAATAATGTCACACTTAATCTGAAATATAGTTTCAGTTTTCTAGATATTATTTCTCGTGACGTCAATTCAACAATAACAAAACTATTTAAAATTTATTGTATAAAGGGACATAATTCTTTCTTTTTAAAGGTATTTCTTTTTTAAATTTATTTTAATCTTAAAATTGAATATATTATACTTGCTTTTGTAGTTTCATTTCAACATTTTTTAGATATAAAAAACTAGTTATCAAAATAATTAAAATTTATGCGTCAATTTTATTTCTTTGCATTTATATATATTCCTATGTAGAGCAGCTGTAAACTACGTATATTTAATATTTATAAAAACTTAATCCTCGAACGAAACTAAAGCTTTCTATTGCAGGTAGCTCCTAAATTTGTGAGACTTGTATACGTAAGGTGGATAACCACTTTGTTCGTTCCTAGAGATAGGATAACCTAAACATTAAATTTATATATATATGAATGTTTATTGTTTATATATATTGGGGCTGTTAACGATTACTTAAAATATAATCGTTAACTTTTGAGAAATTAAGGATTAATTAATCGTTAATTTCGATTAAAGCCAAAAATTAAAATTTATGATGTCATAAGTAAACACTTTATAAAAAGTTCTTGTTGAAAATCTAAATAACACTGAAATGTTTCCTTTATATGTAATCTCTTCACCAATAACGCAAAAAGACAAGTGTGTTGACATTTTTTGCTTCAAGTGATGAGCGCGTCTTATTGACAATATAACCAGCCGAGCTGAACAATCATTCACATGGAACTGAGGTAACTGGTATGCACAAAACGGCCTTGGCAAGGAATGCCATTATCAGATATCGGTGTTCATTAATTTTTTAATGGATTCAGGAACTTTCATCTCCATTTTGTCACCCAGTAATTCATCAGAATAGGTGTCGTCATTTTCTGTCTATGAGTCAGAATCCATTACTGCCATTAGCTTAATACGCTTTTTATTTGGTTTGATAAGTAGGCGAAGTTTTAGAACCATGGTAGGCAAACTTTAATCAACATTTTGAACATTCCCGTCAGTCAATAGTTTAAAACCAAAATGTTTGTGTAATCGTCAGGAAATTTATTATTTATCGGCCGCAATTTTTATTATTGTTTTTTTTAAAACTTTTGTGACTTCCGATAATTTGTAAGTGATGGGAGAATTGAGACATGGAAAATATCCGCAGGTGAAGAAAAGTTTCAAAATTAAAATGTGTCCTATTTCTACGACGCATCTAAAGCTGGGCTCTTCAAAGAAACGGCCAAGACACCCAATGGGAGCTGATAATAATTTTCGCACATCCGCTGATCAGTCACATTAAATGCGTTAAAGTCATAGATAGCTGAATGGGACTTGCTTTTAAATATATTTTAAATCTCTCGCCCCATCTCTCCATTACGATCTGAATGTCTGTGTCAGCATTTGAGAGAAGATTTTTAAAACTAAAGCTCATACAAAAATATTTTACATCTACAATGGCTTTCATCTCTGGCTCAACTAACGACTGAAAACTTTTTTTTTGTATCGGATATTCATTTCTAAGAAGCGATTGACATGTTAGTGGATGTTGAGGCGTGGAAATGAAAATTGTATTTTAAAAAGTGAACTTAATAAAACAATACCAATAATTATGATCGCTGTTATCAAATACGCTTCACGTCTCAAATTAAATTCATTATATAAGCTCTTGAAAATTTATTTTACTACAGACTTCTTTTAAAACGAAAAAAAACATGTTGAAAGATAGCGAGGGTAGGTAGGCGGTGGTAACATACGTTTACAGTACCATGTACAACTTTGACTTACCGCACCAGACGACACTAGATCCAGGTAGCGACACAGCTTACTAAAAAGCAGTTCTTACACTAAATACATATTAGCACCTAGATAAACTTAAATAAACATAGTAAATTTTGTCTCAATAAACAAAAATCTATTGGTTATGAAATAAAATGAGATTTAATGTGATATAAAATGAATGGCAAATTTGGCTTTAAAATTGGCGTTCCTCCGGGTTGAACGGGTACCACATGGGGTAGTTGGTGTTCCAGATGTTGTTGTAGATGTAAATTCAAAATAATTACATTCATGGAAAAGAACTGACCCAAACTAAAGATGCAAAATACTTAGGAGTCTTAATAAATGAGAAACTATCATGGAATCCCCATGTCAATGAAGTTATTAAAAAATCAAACAAAACCTTAGGCTTTATAAAAAGGAACTTTAACAAATGTAATAGAGATATAAAACTAAAATGCTACCTCACTTTGGTGAGACCTGCACTAGAATATGCATCTTCTGTATGGGACCCATCCACCAAAGAAAACATTGATAAACTAGAACAAATTCAAAAAAGAGCTGCCAGATTCATTACTGGAGAATATTCGAAACTGACAAGAGTAACACCATTAGTTAAATCATTAAACCTTGAAACACTAGAGGATAGAAGAACCAAGAGCAAAGTAGTAATCATACATAAAGCAATTAATTCTAATTTAGAAATACAACACAAAGATAACTTAATACAACCCTCAGATAGACATAAGGATAAAAACACCTTTCTTATTCCGTATGCAAGAACAAACACATACAAGTTTTCCTTCTTCCCGTCCGGAATTCGGGCGTGGAATGGGTTGCCTGAAGAATCCAGGAAAACCAACACTTTATCAACATTTAAATCTCTAATAAAAATGCAGGACTAAACACAAACCATAGATAAGCGTAGGACGCAATAATCTTCTGTATAGAAGGAGCGTCTGTAAACAGATAAGATAAGATAAGATAGATGTTGAAGCAGATGTTCCGTATACTCGAACGATCACAAGGGCTCGAGTGGCACCGATGGTGAGTTGACGTGATCTTGTGTGCCGATAAACACTAATGGCACGTCTTGGGTCCACAGTTGTAATCCTCTATTCTCGCTATCCAGCAGGTAAACACCCGTATTAAATTCCTGGAGAAGTAATGTTGCATATTTATGGGACTGTCAAAATGCTAAAAATAAATTTAGAGTTACAGATTAGAGTTTAGATCTGCCAATGTCGACAACCCGCAGACCCGTCCGACCGAGACAACACTTTCATAAGAAGTGAATGAAAAATAGTTTGCAATGAAACATCAAATTTGAAGGAGACTTTCTATGGAAGACATAGTAAAAAGTACACTGACAAATGAGATAAAAGAATTAAAATTTCTTAAATAACATTACGCCAAGAGGATAGGGTCCATTAGAAGGGGATCGAGCACCGCATTTTGGCCAATCAAATTATTTGATTTATTTACCTTAATAGGTGAAAATAAATTTGTATTTTTTTCACAAAACATGTGTTGAAACATAGTTCCTTTGTTTGCATAATGCGATTTAAGAAATTTAAAAACAGAGATTTAGTTCATGCGAAAACACGTTAAAAACAATCATCAATGAGCAAGTGTTTAAAATAAAAAAACTTTCTTGTTTATAAATTTTTAAAATATAAAATAGCCTGATAATAATATTTATAATAAGAATGAGATAAATAAAGATTTAAACTAATATTTAATGTCTCAATTTACAGCATGTATTTATAAATAATAATAATAATAAATAATAATATGGTAATGAGCCTGGGGTACGCCACCAATCAGCTTGGTTCAAAGTACGTTTAATAATGTAAAAGTATGTACAACACATAAAATGATACTTTGTACATTAAAGATTATGTCGTGTGCAATAAAGATAACACTCTTACAGGTTATATAATGTTATGTAAATTTAATGATAATAATATGCTCAACCCAACGTTTACTTCCCATGCACATACTGACTGCCATTCAACACCACATCACAGGATCAACTTTCAATGACAATTTGTTCAATGTCCACGTGTAGTTCTCAGACAGGGGGAGAAGCCAAACGAGATGGACTCTGGTAGCCGTGTGGTCACTTTGCCCAGCATAAAACAAGTGTACGTCTATCTCTAAAAGATAAAGAATACAGCACACTTTTTCCATCAATTCATATTAAATATCAAAACGACAGAAGGCTACTAAAACTAGTAGTCCATATGGAGCTGAATAACTTTTCCCACTATATGTTTTTCTTCTGATAAAAATGTTAATTCTTATACAATAAAAACAGAAACCAATAAATAGTCTCCTACAAAACAGTATCAATTTCTATCTTCCAATAAAACTGTAAGCAACCTATTTTATACCACTGGAAATTAGTACAACAAATGTGACTTTATTGACTCGAAATATTACTCTTATTTTCTTAATTAAGAAAATAAAGATTAATAAAGTTACTAGCAGTGGATTCCATCTCATAGTGAACGTAAAGCACTCTCGGGGCGCCATATTGGCTCCTTGTTTGGTCGTCTGTTGTGGCGGCCTTGACCCAGAAACCACAATTTTGAATTGTTGAAGATAACTGAAAATGATCATATTTAGAAATGAAGTAAGTTTTGTTTCTTTGTTTTCGTTTCTTCTAAGTTTTTAATTTTTTTAAATTGTCGAAGTTTAATATTAAATGTCTATTGAATTATTTTAACCGAAGCACTTCATAGAATAGTAATCAATGCTTTCTCAAATTCAAAAATATCCCCCCTCATCACTACGACAATCACATTTTAATACTTATATGTCCCACACTCTCCAAATCGTCTGCATCTTTATGTTTGGACGCTCTCACTTGGTGTGGTAATAAATTTTATGACAATATTAGTCCCTTTTAAAAACATTTTATACATCTTCAAAAATGAAGGGGTTTCTCGTTTCTTATTTTTAAAAGTTGTATTTTAATTTACATTTCTTTAAAGTGAGTGCTAAATAAGACTAGTGTTTGATACGATTACGTTAGTTTTGCAATTAACGCTATTTAATTTAGTTACACTCAGTTATCAAAGTGTTAAACCAGTGTAAACTTTGCATCACAGATATTATCACATTCCCAATGGATTTAATTAAATTCGAATTGATTTCATGTTTTTTAACGAGTTCTAGATAGCTGATCAATTGTTTATTATTTGTCTATTATCATAGTATGCAAATGTACTTTAAGTGTTTCGGTTTAGAACTAAATCTAGCCAAAAGATTAATTTTGTAAATGGACTGTTCGATTTAACGGAATATTACTTTTAAAAAGATACAAAAGTATATATTATATATTTACCGCTCATTTTTCACACTGCCGCCTAACGCTGAGGGACATCACTCTGGCCCTTTTTTATTTAATTTTGCGTTTAAGCAGGTGCTGATGACTCAAATAGTTATTTTTTGGTGCAGTAATTTGGTGCGCTGCGTGAGCGTTCTAAAATTAGTTTAAAAAATCGTGTGTGGGTGTAGCACTGTAAAGAATTATTATATAAATGCTATTGTTTAATTTTCAGGAATATTTCGTGTTTTATCATAACACGGATAAGTTACTTGGGCTTTTGACCCCCCCACAAAGTGGGCGCCTCAATTTAAAATTACTTTGTGTACATTTAAGGTAGTTTAATATTACGTAGCTATCATACAAGGACAAGTTAGTTGGGCTTTTGAAAAAAGTGGGGCGCGGCCGCAGGCGCCACGGCGGCCCGCCAGCACACAAACTAGTCATATATATATATTTACGCTCAATTATGTAGCCTAACGCTAAGGGACATCACTCTGCTTTTTTAAAAAATTGGATAATCATTTTGGGTTTCCTAGATTGACATTAAACACCTCTCACACACTATTATGTAATAATTGAACAATTTATCTTATCTTAGTATCTATCTATACAGACGCTCCTTCTAGCAGAAGATAGTTGCGTCCACAGACCATGACAGATGATCTGTTGGCAAGTGATGCAGCATTCACGAGGCCACGGCATGTGGTTCCACGCAATTATCCAGACCGCCTAACACTACAACAAGTGTTAGGTACCTCATTCGGAGCGGGGGTGACTCAGGGACGAGCCCTAGGCCCCGGGAACAACCCTTGCCTTCACACCGGATTCGAATCCGTGACCGGTACGACAGTCCAGTGCGCTGCCGACTCGACCACCGCGTCCCGCAATTTCATGCGGACGTTCGATAAGACTTATTTTTTGGTGCAGTAGTTTGGGTGCGCTGCTTTCTAAAGGTACTTTAAAAATCGTGTGGGTGATTAGCACTGGATATTTATACATACTTTGTGTGCATTTAGTATATTTCGTATTTATCATATAAGGATACATACTTAACTTTGCAATAAAAAAGACAAAAAAACTCTATTAAAATTACTTGTTTACATTAAGAACGTTTAATATGTACGTATAGTATCGTACAAGGACAAGTTATTGGCTTTTGAAAAAGGTGGCGCGTAGCGCCCTAAGAGAGAGGGCGCCGCAGGTGCCACGCGCCGCAGCACAAACTAGTTTAAAATATTAACCAATTACAGCAATTGTATGCACTAAAATAATTCAAATTAAATTCGCTGCGGTTTTACAGAGCAATCGTTTAGCTAAAATTTGTGTTTTTTTGTTTGGTTTTTGTTTGTTGCTAAACTTCACTCAAACATCTCTATCCGATAACTCACTTTTCTTGTAAAAACCTAAGACGGTGACCTCCCATCTTTCTTCTCTGGATGCGCGTTCTCCGTCATGTTTGGTTTGTCGTAGCCCACCCAAGACACGTCGTTGTACTGTTTGGCCATGTCCACAAAATCTTGCTCGATGTACGTGTCTTAGATCAGCTGACCAAGTCTGGAATCTTCTGGCGCCCATTCTCTCTGTAACACCATTCAAGCGCAGCTCTTTATAACAACTAATATATCATATAAAATAGGACTGCGGTAAACGTTTTAAATTAAAATCTAAATACAAGGTACACAAACGACTTGTGTGTTCAGAACAATACATCAAAGCTTTATTAAGGGACTAATACTCAATTAAACGTTCCATCTAATGACTTTATCAGTACAAATAATTGAACACAAGTATTTAAATAAATTTATATTATATAAAACATACTACAATGTATTTATAACAACAGACACAAGAGAATGTTCAATAAACAAAAAAGAAGGTTTTTCCTGTTTGGAGCGTCTCCTTCTCTCTGGAGAATGAGACCATAAACAAATTTCTTCAAGGTCACCTTCACGGAGAACTAGCAAAAATTTAAGACGATTCATTTGGGCATGAAACGTTGTTTTATTTTCATATTAATATCTTGCATGAAATAATACATGTGAATAAATGTGTACCATGTTGGAATAAATGTGTACCATGTTGGAATAAATGTGTACCATGTTGGAATAAATGTGTACCATGTTGGAATAAATGTGTACCATGTTGGAATAAATGTGTACCATGTTGGAATAAATGTGTACCATGTTGGAATAAATGTGTACCATGTTGGAATAAATGTGTACCAGTTGGAATAAATGGTACCATGTTGGAATAAATGTGTACCATGTTGGAATAAATGTGTACCATGTTGGAATAAATGTGTACCATGTTGGAATAAATGTGTACCATGTTGGAATAAATGTGTACCATGTTGGAATAAATGTGTACCATGTTGGAATAAATGTGTACCATGTTGGAATAAATGTGTACCATGTTGGAATAAATGTGTACCATGTTGGAATAAATGTGTACCATGTTGAATAAATGTGTACCATGTTGGAATAAATGTGTACCATGTTGGAATAAATGTGTACCATGTTGGAATAAATGTGTACCATGTTGGAATAAAATGTGTACCAGTTGGAATAAATGTGTACCAAGATGGAATAAATGTGTACCATGTTGAATAAATGTGTACCATGTTGAATAAATGTGTACCATGAATAAATGTGTACCATGAATAAATGTGTACCATGTTGAATAAATGTGTACCATGTTGGAATAAATGTGTACCCATGTTGAATAAATGTGTACCATGTTGGAATAAATGTGTACCATGTTGGAATAAATGTGTACCATGTTGAATAAATGTGTACGATGTTGAATAAATGTGTACCATGTTGAATAAATGTGTACCATGTTGAATAAATGTGTACCATGTTGGAATAAATGTGTACCATGTTGAATGGATCAAAAACTCGAGAGATGGAGCCATCTTTATAGAACTGAATGATAAGTCCGTAGTTACCTTGGTAGGTAGCGTTCAAAACCAGCTTCGATGTATCCTGTGGGGTATGAAGGATAGAGTTTCAAACAAAGAACATATTTAAAATAGAGCAAATCAAACATAGAGTATGTCGTAGGAGCAGGGTAACAGTTGCTTCTCCCTCCCCTGCCCCCCTTTTTTACACGCTTTTATTTAAGTCACAATGTTTGTATGTTGTATCCATCAATCCATCCATCCATCCTTCCATCAAAACTTGAAACGTAAAATTATACCACTTTTGATGGTCCTAGAAATCTAAAATTTTTATCACAGATAGATCTTGGATGACAATGCATTGTATCAAAATTTCACTAGATGTCGTATCGACATTTGGTACCAGAATTAAATTAATCGTAATTTAGTATTATCTCATATTTATCACTGATTTTAGACTGTATGGTACTGTCCTGCGTGAGAGATTGACCTCGTCACGGCTTTGCCTCACATGGTTGTCACCATAACCAGATCCAGCCCACATTCGCGTGTTTACATCAAGTGCAAGGATGCGGATGGGATCAGCGCGATCTCTAGTCTGTAAATGTCTTGTAAATAAAACGTATTTGCATCCTTATTTAGAGATTTTTTTACATTTTGTTTGAGACTTATATAGTCACTTTTGTATTGTTGTGGTTTTTTCCGATGTTGTTGGAATGTCCATTTGCCATCAATGTTTCCATCTTCCTTCATCAATGGCATCATCGTTTTTCCTTCGAAAATCGTAATCAAAGACTTAGTAGAAAGTATACCACTTCTGATTACGGGTCCTGTATGATGACCTAAAATTTGTACGACAGTATAGATCTTGATGTACATGCATAGTTTTGTATCAATTTCAGCATCGTATCAGAATGTACCGTGATGTGAAATTATTGACATTTTAGTTATCAATAGTCATTATATATAATGCATCTGCTGGTACCCCGTCTAGGCTCTTTGTTGACATCCATGAGTTCACAACTGTGTGAACACGAACACTCTGTGTTTATAAACAGTCTGTGATCGATTATGTGAAAATCTCCGATTTGTAAACCCATTAATCGTAGTTACAGCTGACTGTCACCTAGAAGTATAGGTTGGTGGTGCCTTATGTTGCTCGTATCAGGTATTTGTTGTATTGTGTTTTTTCTTTATTTTCTGTTGTGTGTTTTTGTTTCACCGAATTTGCCTGCAGTCTCGAACCAACAATGAGTTTAGTGCAGTCACTCTCAGTTCCCCGCAACGCTGTCCGTTTACTCGTCCGCAGTTTGTGTGTCTCTTCGTGCAGTAGTTTGTGTTCGAGTTTGCTTCTGTCGTCAGCTCCACTTCTTTGTCACCCACTCCATGACCCGTGAGCGAGTATTGTGGCGTACACTACGCTACGCCGACTGGTGCACCGTCTTTCTATGTCATATTTAATTTGTGTTATACATCAACATGACCTAACTCACCGATGTCCACATTACCGAGATGCTGTACGCATGCTTCATAAAAACGATGTGGCGATTTCTTTTTTGATGTTTCTGCTGATTTTCTTGAACAGTCATAGTCCTTGAGACATTAATGAGGCGAGTGTTGGAACACTAATATTACATTTTGAACAAAGTGTTATTTCTGATTATTTAAAGGAAATATTGTATTAGTTTATTTTTAATCTATTTTAAAACACATCTAGAGATTGTTTTGTATTTAACACTTATGTTTCATTTATCAAAGAAGTTCTACAGCGCGGTTTTTGTAAAGTGAGGGTTATATGCGTTATGGGATACGTCTGAACGGGCTAAGCTTAGGGCGATGATTTAGGGCCCCCAAAATCGTGTGATTTCTATAATAAAGGTGTGGCTAATGTTGTAGCATGATAAGCGTCTGTGAAAATATAAATAAATAATAAAAATTCGTCATCTACTTATCAACGAGAATAGAGAATAAGAGTTCGAAGAGCGTGAAATAACAGAGAATCTGTCATCATTTGTATGATGATCTAGGAAACAACTAGCTTAGAAAAACAACTTGTCTGAGTTCTATGCTTCAGTTTAAGGAAATACTGTACGACACAAAGGAACTTAGACATAATAGAGCATAAATTCAAAAATAGAATTTTTTTACACTAACCTTCCAAGTTAGTACTACTGTTTACGAGTTTCTGAAGCTTCGACCTACAGACAGACTGCAATAAGAAAGTAATATATTCGAATAAAATATGTAATTAAATACTATAACTATATACCGTACTAAAACCGAACTTTTTTTTGGACAAAATCTAAGGGAGTGAGTCATAGTATTTCTGAATGTACATTGAATATCGGTGTCCCTAATTAACCAGAATACATGTTCGTTCCGTATTAATTAGCTAAATAGCATTCATTTCCTGTTGAGCGATTCATCAAGTTAATACCAATTAAGTCCCATACTGGATCAGGAATTGCCCAAATTATTTTTTAATATTTTGGAAGAAATGACATATCAAAGATTCAAGATTGCCGTGGACAGTCAGTACTGACAATGCTGCAAGTATAAGTGGGAAGTAAAACTGAGTCCAGACTATCCTTCGTGAGAAGTGCAGTGGTGCACACTAAGTGTACCGATCCACAGCTCATTCCCTTACTTTGGTTGGGGAAAGTGTCAGCTGAGAAGGATCTGCTCCGGCTAGCAGAACCAGATTTTTTAAATTCTTAGTTTACTTCATTTTTGTCATTCTGCAAAATGCTTCTGATACCTGGCTGGTTGGCATCTATTCAATCGTGTGTCAGGGTCTCTGTTCAGAATAACGAAATCCTTTGAGAATGAGGTTAGGTTTATATTTTACAAACTTGTCGGTGACTACAAGAGTCGACTATGCATGATGCTGTATAGGCACTGTGCGTTTAAATAGGGTCGATTGTGGAATATCACGCGCGTTATGATGCTTGCATATTGAGCGAGGACGTGTAAGAGACTCATGATTGGGTCAACTGACGACTAAGTCTAGTCTGCCTGACAGTGCGTACCTTGAAGCATATTAGGAAGAAGAACTGTGGAACACACTTGATACACTCTGCGCACTATGTTTAGCTTGATAGATAAGTCTGGGACACTTAATTTTAAATGCGTTTGTCAGAAAATGTGAATATTCATCCTTTCAAGATACATTTGTTGAATATCTTCTTGAGTTTTGTTAAATAAAACAGACGTTGCTGAATTTGATTTATATGAAGAGAAAAAGAATAAGGATATGCTCCGTTGATAAAGAGTAATAACAACTCAATCTTCAATCGGGTGATTACAGAGATATAGAGAAAGAAATGTCATCTTCGATAAAGTAGACATCAGCTCGAAAGAACAGTATTTTCTCTGAAACACAAAAATTCAAGGTTGAGAGGTGATTTTTGTTATTTCTGGTATTGCTGAGTGTAACAGACAACTGTACTCCCGAGCCCTACATAATAAGATCGGATGTATATAAAGGCATCCATGGAGAAGATGTGTCTTTCTTAACAAGATCTACGGAAGCTCAGCAATGAAGGCCACCGAGGGGACAGAAGCTAATTAATGGCAAGGAATATTCAGGTGATTTCGAAGATGCTTACCCTTTTAGAATTTATTCCTAATTTTTCAGAACTCTTCAAAAAGATTATTGTCCAGGTATCCTCCTCAGGATCAGGAACAGGAAGTAGCACGATGTGAAACTCCAAAATACATGCAAATAGTGCTAAATATGTTGCTGAGTTTTTGAATGAGGCCTAAATTTTACCAACAAGTCCTTTCCAATTTACACTTAGCACATTCGCATGTACTCCGTTGATGGACTTAAAATTGCAGATAGCTGATAGCGATCATTTTTCAAAGTTGAAAAAAATAAATTATAATTAGAATCTACATATAACAACCCAAAGACTGAGTCAGCACTCACTTAGATGGCAAAGAAAGGTAAATCGTAAGGCTCAATTATATTATGACTTGATTAAAAATCAGCCGTGATAAAAGTTACGCAAACGAAGGTTCTAAAGTTTAAAAAAAATAATAATAAATATTTTCATGAAGTGTGATATCGTGTAACTTTATATTAATTTTAAATTGACTATCTATTTCATTTTTTTGTCTTATTATTCTCCAGCATAACAAGTTACGCAGTCGTTATAATACAGACTGCTAGTGATCATATTATTTAAAATTACGGCTGCCTGGACAGGTCCCCATTTTGAATTGCAGCCTAGGGGCCCCGAGCAAACCCTTAATCCTCCCCTGCAAAGAAGTAAATATACGTGCTGAAGAATGTGGAATACTTAAACAAGGCATAGAAATTCTTCTGTCTTTTTCGCCTGTAAAACTCTTTAAAATCTATTACATATTATTATTTTTATAAATCACTATGCTGCACACGTCTGATGTTTCATAAGAGCAACTGTTCTTTATGTATTCACATATGCTGAATCCCAAAACGACCTTTCACTTTGCTCTATTTCGCTGCATGCAACCAAGATGTAACAGAAAGTAGTCAACGTGGGAGTCCAAAATGCAACTTGACACTCCATAGCGGAAACGAAAACCCCAAAGCCCAAGAAAATATTGGCCACCAAGTTTTTAACAAGATTTATAGGTAACTCCACCTGACATAAGAAAGCTAACTAAAAATTGTTGATCAACATCTTTGAAGCTTTCCCAGTCTTCCAGTACAACTGTGTACAATGAGATGTAAACTCCTCATCTATCATTACTTCTCGAATTTGCGGTCCAATAAAGATAATCAGCAGTCAACTATGCTTCACTTCTTCGAGGAAAGTTTTCTGACAAAAAAAGAAATCTAGAGCGAGTATGGTTCGCATACTCTTGACACTGTACTTCCTGGGGTAAATTCTTCTCAGATCGGGTTGATCACACTTTCTTGGCATAAAGCTCACAGTCTGCTCTGCTATCCCAACGGCAAAAAAAAAAACAAGGACATTTTTGCATAACTTTCTTAAGCCCTAAATGGCCTCTATGACCTTAAAATCCCCACATATCAACCACTTGTGCTAACCATCAATTCAAAGATAGCCGAACAACAGTTTCATGATTTCAATGTCACATTTCAATGTTACCGGAGTGTTCCACTGGAAATGACGATATCTGTGTTTCCATTAAAATGGTAACTGCTTTCACACTGTGCTATAAAATGAATACACCACTGAATTGTGCGTGTTACTCTTGGTGAATTCAACAACAATCTTCAAGCAAAAAAAAGGCACATCCTGTCACAAGACATTGAAGCTTCAACATCAAATCAAGGAAACACCAAATGGCATACTTTTCATATATACTTTCTTATATACTTTTCTTATATATATATAAGCATGAAATCCAGGTAAACACATATTTGAGGTTTTTCCTCAAAACCTGACGTGTATACATAAACACGATTTGTTATAAATTGTAATCCTATCATACAAAAATACTATAAAAGTCATATACAAATTCAATAAAATCAAGTCACAAAGTTAAAATTTTGCAGCATAGTGATTTTTTTTGAGGCCCCTATCCCTATTAAAACTTCATTAAGGAAGCCGTGATTCAAATTCAACACTTCCTGGATCTGTCGTTCCAACTTTTTCCAAAACCACATGTTAACGACGTTTTCTGACTTGCCATAGAGCTGAAATTTTCACAGTATTTTTGGCTTGTGGGAGGATAAGCTATTAAATTTTCAGATCGATCGAATGTACCGTAATTAAATTAACCTATTTTAGTTTATCATCTATAAGAATCGGCCAGCTTTTGTTGACATTTTACAAGTCAAGCTGATTTAAGTTCAAGCCATTCCGTGACGAAACATTTTAACTGCCGCCTCCCCTTTTAAACAATGGTATTTAAGGCAATCTCAGACTGTAAATGTTTGTCTGCGTTTAAAAGCATGATAAATACTTTTTAGTTATATCTCATATATAAATGTGATTTATAGTCCAAGAACATCGTTTTTACAGGGTTTTAAATTCAATCCTTATATAAACTTTCATTTGTTTTTTACGGGTTGTTTGATATCAATCCATTTAAATTAACTTCACCGTCGTTCTGCTTGGTTCGCAGGTGGTCGGTTCGGGCGAAAAACCTGAGTAAAATAAAACACACCCGTAAAAACAAAGTTTTTGACTATAAATCCCTTATATATGAGACATAACTAACAGTATTGATTATTTTCAAACATTACAGACTGAATCTGTCTTAACTCAAGTTTGCTTCATAACCCTGTGGGAGGGTGAGAGGGAAAAGTCTGGTCACCGATTCGCTTGACCGAGCTCAGCGTGACACGTAAAATGTAAACAAAAGCACCCCGGTGCTTCGATGGGTCGCCTCAACGCGTCAACTCAAAATTTCACGTGGGAAAAAAACAATAACAAACCGTGAATTTGAATTACATACCTCATATAAGGATAAACTAAAAATGCATTAATTTAATTACGGTACGTTCGATCGATCTGAAATTTTGATACGATGCATTGTTAGGTCAGACGGGTCCGTGTGCCAAATTTCAGCTCGATCGGATCACGGGAAGTGGGTCATTTTTTGACTTTTGTTTTTCCGCCCGCCCATGAGATGAGCAGAGAGAGACAGACAGAGAGAGACGGCCGCGAAGTTAATATAAGGGATTTAATAAAACAAACCCGTAAAAACAAAGTTTTTGACTATAAATCCCTTATATATGAGACATAACTAACAGTATTGATTATTTTCAAACATTTACAGACTGACACCGAGTGATGTCCCTTGTCTTTAATAAATGGGGGTGGGATGTGAGGGGGTGTCGGCACGACGGTCGGCGTCAACACGACGGTCGCGTCAACTCAAACTCACGTGAAGTGGAAGAAAAAAACAATAACAAACAGTGAATTTGAATTACATACCTCATATAAGGATAAACTAAAAATGCATTAATTTAATTACGGTACGTTCGATCGATCTGAATTTTAATACTATTCAATTGATAGTGTACGGTCCGTGTGCCAAATTTCACTCGATCGGATCACTGGAAGTGGGTCTCATTTTCCGACTTTTGTTTTTCCGCCCGCCCATGAGATGACGACAGACAGACCGATAGAGAGACATAGAGACAGAGACGGGCGGTGAAGTTAATATAAGGATTTAAAAAAACACACACTTCCAGTTGTGAAAAATATTTCTCTGCAAAGTGGAAAAGGCGCACGATATAGAAAGGATTTAAGAACAGGTGTAAGTTTAAATATTATATAAAAATATTTCAAGTTTTGCTCACAAATTTCGTCTCTAGATGACCTTCAGCTAACTTACATTTAACAGGATTTCATGAATGAAATTAAATATTTCACAAATATTTGTTAACGTCATAAAAGTAGAAAATATAATGAACAAAAAAAACATTTAAATAAATAGAGTAAAAAAAAGATATTAAAAAGACACGTTTTATAAGTGGACTAAAAAAGAAGAAAAAATATAAAACTTATAAGTTACAAGTACCTCACTATTTAATATGACAAAACGTGGGGCGGGACTTGCGCGGGGGGGCGCTTATGATAGTATAACACATAATCGGTTCACTCATTTTCCACACTTATAGATCTCCTTTTGCCATCTAAATTTAAGAATCTTTAATTTTTATACAAACAACCGCCCACGTTTTTATTCAATTAAATCAAATTACTCGAACTTTTTAAGTTTTAAATTAATTTTCAACTTTTTAGTCCACTTAATAAAAACGTGTTTTTATAAAAATCTTATAATTTACCCTATTTTTTAATTTCTCTTTTAGTCCACTTATAACAACCTGGTTTTTAAAAATATACTTTTACCTCTATTTATTTTACCAAACACCTCAAAAGCGCCCGCCTATCGTTTTAAAAACACGGTGATGTGGTTCACAGGGGTAGTGGGGGCTGGTGGGGGGGTAGGGGTGAACTCATGTTATGTCAACAAAAGCAGACATTTCCAGAATACCGCGGCAGTATAGACTTTTAGTAAAATTTGGCAGATGAACATGATGCTAGTGCTGCAACTATGCACATGAGTTTTCTAATCTACATTAGCACACGACCAAACGGTAACACTAAGAGGGAACATCTGATAGCAGTCAACTTCTAATATTCAGTACGATAACAGTTGTTGTGGCTTGAAGTCAATATATGAAAAATTGCCTTCTCTATCTGTAGACAGCTTTTCTTATAAAATTCAAAGAAGATAAAATTGTGGCAGTAATAAAAAAAATTAAAATAAGTAAATGTTGATTATAAAATTAATCATGTAAATAAACAAAACGAAACGCAGAGAGAGAAATTGATCACACGGTTCATTTCGTCTACAACTAATTGCTTGCTTTTCTTACAGCGGTTACCATGGTTACGGTATTCTTTGGATTCTGCCTGCTTATTCCACAGTCTTGTCTCTAACGCAAATAACAGACCCACTTTAATACATGTATTAAGGATCACAGGTAGAAAGTTTCATTTCAAAATTAACAAAACCACAACTTATTTTTCTTGGTAACAGTTTAAATATGTAATCATTACATTGAAAAGTACCCTAGTTGTTTTTAACTGAAATACGTGTTCCATATAAATGCATGTAATTTTGCTTTTGTAACGTTTTAACTTTTAAATTTATCTGCATATTTTATTTTAATTTTTTCATGTTTGCTAGTCCGTTCTCTCAAAGTTTTTCCATGAGCAAAAAATTATTTGTAAAGCACAAGATGTTCCAATTCTTTACGGCTATAAAAGTGCAGAAACTGTTACTTGTTAATAAATTATTTGAGCCAGATTAAAAATGTGTTCCAACATGCATAAAATGAGAATTGATTACTGCAGTTATGAGGTAGACTATTCTCCTGCAGTAATTCTATGATGAAAGAGCAATGTGGATTCAGTTTAACGATTTGGATTGACGAAATTTAAAAAAAAATATGAGATTTCATATGTAATACATGGTTGTGTCGAGGTAAAGGAAGAACTGTGTAGTATTTAATTATTTATAGATTAGAGTGGGATGCGAAGGTCAGAAATGTATTAAATTATATATTGACAAGCGTGCACTGCATAAAATAAGTATCATTTCTTATACCCGATAGTAAGCTCATCCGCAACATACACTGGGGGAGAATGGAACATGTAATTATAAAGAAAAACTTTTATAAATGAATTGCAATTGAATGTCAAGTATACAACTATATTTTAGTCGTAGGTTCAATAACAACCAGACAACCAAAAATAGGTCTTTTAGTTGTTTGTTTTTTTAAATTAGATGCTTCGCAATTGTGCAGCTGGATAATGTGATTACTTCAATTGTGCAGCTGATAATGTGATTACTTCAATTGTGCAGCTGATAATGTGATTACTTCAATTGTGCAGCTGATAATGTGATTACTTCAATTGTGCAGCTGATAATGTGATTACTTCAATTGTGCAGCATGATAATGTGATTACTTCAATTGTGCAGCTGATAATGTGATTACATCTTCAAGTAGTATTATCAGTGTGTTTTAATTGTGATAAAAAAATCTTTCAGATTGAAAAGAAAAACTGTGTTTTTAATGTGTCGATTTTAATGAATTACACTTTCATAACGAATTCAAATCGATTCAAAAGTCTTTTTAAAATGGAGAATTCAATGTAAAAAAGTTTGGAATCGCAAGTTGCCCATTTCTAGAAAGCAAGGAAATATTATTATTATCATTTTTTTTAATATGAGATCATGACCAGTTTGTATTAGCAAACTATTATAATTCGTAGATAATCGAAACACTTTTAACAAATGACTGGAGCGATGCTCAGTACAACAGAGGAAACAAGGGAAATAAAAACAAACAAATGAGCTTTGGATATAAATCATCAGAAGGCTAAGAACTGATTATTTTTATCTGATGGTTAAATAATTTTTGAACTTTACAAGTTCTTTTTGTTTTTCAAATTACGAATGAATTAATTGAAAAATATTTCTTAACATTTAATAAAATGTCTTCGACCTCGGAGTTTTTAGGTGAACACGTTTTGTATCCGTTTACTTTATCCTTTGTCGGAGTATTCAATCTTCAGCTCCAAGTATTCGGATTGACGGTGAATTTCATCAACATTTTCACCTACAAATCCATCGGCCTGAAGGAAGGTCTGAACATCTCTTTCTGGATTCTGTCTCTCTCAGACTTCATGTATCTGTTTTGCTGCACAGTGTACACCGTCTGCTTCATCCTGGCCGTGTCACCGCTACAACTTCAAGTCCCAATCAACATGTTCACACTACTGAGTTGGCTCGGCTGGTACCAGTACATCTTCTGGACACATCGACGTGTATAGAGACTTACATCGCCGTTGTCTAATGTTGCTGGGTCGCCATGCCTCTGAGGTTCAAAAATGTCTTCACCGTCATGAGAGCTCTTCTGGTCTGTCGCATGCGCGTTGCTCGCCAACGCCACGCTCCACATCCCAGGCCTGTCAACAAACGAGCTCAACTTTCCCACGAACTCGGTTTCCAATTCGTCGCGTTTTTCTACGAGTAACGGCCCATTGTACCCATCTTCACGAATCTGGAAAAGGTTTTAGCGCGGACGATTCTGCCAACGACTTATCTGATCATCGCAGTCATCTGCTCCTTTATTTTATCTCATTTCCTTATTTAGGGCGGCTCGGAAAAGAAAAGAAATGACAAGCAAACGAAAAAAAGACAGCTGAAACAAAATCCGGGAATAGTATACTCTGATCAGGAATCTTCAAAATGTGATTGGCCTGAAAACTACTGTGTAAGAAGGGCAACTTACAAAGAGTTACTGGTAGTGAGTGATGTAACTGACGTTACTATATTCCTTGGATTTTCCCCTCCTCGTTTCCTCGGTTTGTTCTTTGGCGAAAATTGCTGAGCCCAGAGTTTTACCCGGGCCGGAAGTACACTTATTTGCATGCGTTATTATGACGTTATCCAACGTCGTAATGACAAGTAACGTGACTTGTAAGATATTTATTTATTGCAGCTTCAATAGTCGCTTCAGAGAGACTATCATTCAAAACTTACCGCTTGTGTAAAAGAAAACTTTAAAAACCTGAATAAGAATTTGAAAGTATACAAAGTGATGGAAAAAACACTCGATATTGAAGAGTAGTAAATAAACGCAAGTTTTATTGGTTTGTTGTTATTTTTGTCTTCTCTTATGTATGCATACGCTCCTTCTATACAGAAGATTATTGCGTCCACAGAGCATGCCAGTCTGTTGGCAAGTGATGCAGCGTTCACTGGCAACGCTTTGAGGGTTCCACGCAATTCCCTGCCGCCTTTGTTTCCTTAACTAAAGTTAGGTGCCCATTTCGAGATGGGTGTACTAAGGGCCTCTTGACCCCGGTACGAAGTCCCTGCCTTCATAGAGATTTGAACCTCAGTGCCCTATGTGTACATTTATATTGTAGATATTTCATTGTATATTTTTTTTAACGATAAGAATTATAAAGTTTTAAAAATTAAAAATAGAGAAAAGGTAATAGTATATTATATTGTTTGTGCATTTTATTTCTTCTTTGTTAGTTCTTTAAATTTCATATAAATCATTTATTAAGGCACTTGGCTAAGTTATCTTGAATGCAGTATAAATTTCTAGCTGTTAAGAGTGACTTAAAACCAATGGTTATACTTAGAGTGTTTGTGGTGTGTAAGTGATACAGTAGAGGTTTAGCCAACTATTGCATTCTGACTGTATAAAGGGGTCGTCCATAAAGTACGTCACGCTATTTTTGACCATTTTAACTCCCCCCTCCCCCTGTCACAAACTGTCACAAATCTCGGACACAAAGTACGTCACACTTTCGAGCATATTTTTTTTATTAACAAAACAATTAAAATCTATATAAAAACACCGTGACGTCACAGATGGCCGGACCCCAACTCCCCCTGTCACAAACTGTCCACACTTTCTTGCCACCCTTCCCCCCTCTGGAGCGTGACGTACTTTATGGAGGGCCCCAAAGACGGAAGTGCTGGGATTTCGATGGTAGTCAAGTAAACCTTAAAACTGAGCGAATTATTTAGAATAGTTTGGTCATGACCAATACGGAGGTTCGGATATTGTCTACACCAGTGCTGTCCAACCTATTTTACCCCGCGGGGCCAAATTTTTTTCCCTATAAGGCCGGTGGCCGCAATAAACGTTTTAAGAAATTATTAAATTTATAAATACTTCCTACCTTATGTAACTTTGTCTCCTCATCAATACGAAAAACAACTTGACTAAAAACTGTAACACATCTCTAATGTGATATTTGGCTTTGAACTGCACTTGCAATTTTCTTATTTTGGGGTTCGCATTCTGTAACTGTAACTGCTGCTCTATTAAGTTTTCCAAATGTTCGTCCGTCAAAGCGTTTCGTTTTTTATAGATTCTATATTATTCATGATGGAGAATCTAGCTTCACAGACGTAGGTGATCCTAAACATGGTTACTATTTTTTTACAACTTTTAGATAGTTTGCGGAAATTAGGTGCACTGCACCTTCGTCTGCTCCTAATATGGTCATTTTCGAGGCTATATTAGAGACATCACTAGTAAAAGGATTTTCTACAAAAAGCAAAACAGGTGTAAGATTTCGAATATCTTTAAATCGATCTGTGAAATCCAGCTTTAACTTTTCTAATACAAGATAGAATGGCTCATTTGTGACAAGCTCTGGAAGTTTTTGAGCAGCCTTGGCAAGAGCTGCGAAGTGAGTGAAATTTGACTGACTTACATGTAGTTGGGTGGTGAAAAAATCGAGCTTGTATTTCTCTTATTAGCGTTGGTTAGATTTGAAAACGTCCTTGCAATTTTAAATTTAATTTATTCAGGTGATCCGTGATGTCGTTTAGAAATGCTAATTTTACAAAAAAATCAGGTAGTTCTATATAATTTAACAAATCTTCCTTCTTTTTAGACCTGAGAAACAGTTTTACTTCGTCAATTAGGTTCCTTTGCTCAGCCAACGAACATCAGTATGAAGAATAAAATCCCCAAAATTGTTATCATAATCTTCTAACAAAGTCTTAAACTGCCTGTGATTTAATGGATTAGCTCGAATAAAAGTTACAATTTTCACCACAACATCCATTACATCTTGCAATTCGTCATCCTTCAAGTTTGAGGACAGAGATTGCTGGTAAATTATACAATGATAAGATTGAATGTCTGGAAAATCATTGTCAGCCTTCAGCAAACCAATGAGTACAACTTTCCTTCCTATCATTGCTGGACCATCATCCATTGTAACAGAAATATGCTTCCTCAAATCGTTGTTGTTTAATAGAAATTCCTGCAGTGCTTTATATACATCCTCACCACGGGTTGTATTTTTTAATGGAATTAGTGTCAGTAATTCTTTTTAATTGTATGCCCCTTGTCAATCCTTACCCAAACTATAAGTTGGACCATGTCAGTGATATCACATGATTCATCCAATGCCAGACTGAAACCAGAAGCGTTATTTAAATCCGTAAGCAACTGCTCAATATATTCCCGGACATACTTTCAACACGCTTTGCAACAGTCTGGTGGGAAAGCTTAAGATAAGATATTTGTTTCTTTATTTCTTCCTTGTTTTTAAACTCAGAAAATAATGAATCAGCACATTCTTGAAAACAAAGTTTAACCGTTTCACCATCCCGATACGATTTTTGTTTCTTCGCTAACAACCAGCTAATTTGAAACGACGCTTCAGTAGCACAATCACTTGAACTCAAAATCCAGCGGAAAACATTTTGCTGGCCATTTAAATTCTTCTTTAAAGAACTAACTTTGTCTTCTCTTAGCTTTGTTCCTTTCGGATATTCGTTATCAAAATCGGCAAGCGCCCGCTTCTGATGTCTCTGCATTTTGGATAACAGAAATAGTACCCTGACAGATTAAACACACTGGCTTTTCAATAAACAGAGAAAACAAAAATTCGAAGAGTTAAAAGTACGATTCTCTTCTGTAACTTTTCGTTTCCTACTCGCCATATTGGCTTTCTCTTTTTAGTAACAAATGTCGTCTCAAAAATCGTTCCTGTTATCTCTCAGAATTTCTTCATAAGGGAATTGCACTGATACCACAAACACAACTTTTATTCTGGTTTCTACTCAAGGACCACTTGAAAATTTTTGTCTTAGCCACGGACCACTAATGAAAAATTGTAAAACTCCCGTGCTTGAAATTTATAAAATTATACTTAGTTTATAACTAGTTACTAGTATATATGTTAGGTTAGTAAGTAAAACTATTCTAACTAGCTGACCCGTGGCGTAGCATACGCCGCTAATGATTTAGTGACGGGTGAAGACTTCCTGAAAGACACGGTTGTCAAAATGGGGTGGGTTTGGGCAAACGACTGTGAGTGAATGAAAAGAAGGAACTCTGGAGAGACTCGCAGCGTATCACCCTTAAAAAATGACGGAAGTGTTCAGCTGAAATCTATTTATTTTGAAAAAATGCACTTTTTTAGGGCGCCTACGGCGCCTACCTTTTTCAAAATCCCAACTAACTTGTCCTTGTTTGATCAATACGAAATATTAAACTTTCTGAAATGTACACAAAGTATTTTATAACTTTTTACATTGTTCCCTTTTTACAAAATTAAAATATCAGCGAAAACAATGACGTCATATATTTTTTTTACAGCGCATATTTAATTTGAACACCTTTTGATGCATTGGTGCAGTAATTTGGTGCGGTGCTTTCTAAAATTAGTATCTGTTGAACATACTTGCAGCTTGGTGTCTCGCAGGGTCCGACCACGAAGAGAATTATATATATAGATAAGCTACGATTTGCATGCTTCCAAAAATATTGAATGGAAACTGATCGAAAGGGCTTTCTTTTATGATGAACAAATGTCACTTATACTAGTCTTATACTTAAAGTCGTATATAAATCTTATTGCCTACTATAAAAAAAATTAAGTCATAAACAGTAGTTAGTATTAGTAAGACTGCTACATTAGTTCATTTAGTGCGAGCCTTGAGCTGCGATCGATTTTGTAAAAAAATATTATATGACGTCATTGTTTTATGCTTATATTTTAAATTTTGAAAAGGGAACGATGTACAAATAGGATTTGAGCTGACCCGAGGCTTAGCATACGGCGCTAATGATTTAGTGACGGGTTGTCTGTATGTATGTATGGAATAATGCACACAAAGTATTTCATAATAATTATAAATCCTCAAATCCTATTTGTACATCGTTCCTTTTCAAAAATTAAAATATAAGCATAAAACAATGACGTCATATAATATTTTTATACAATCCATACAGATCACATATGACGTCACACAAATCTGGCCGATTTTTTCACAATCCCCCACCCCACGTTTTCGTCACACGTTGTCACAAAAACTTAGACCCCCCCCCTTTCCAATATAACGTCACAAAGCTTTCCCCCTCCCCATAAAGGCAGTATTTTCTAATTGAAAATAAACATGTTTCAAATCACTGTTTTTGGTCTTTTTCTTGGGAGTTATCCCGCCCTAGAGCATTATATTATCTAAACCGAGCCATATTAAAGACGTATTTCTAATAAAGGGAAGTAATTCACCAGTTAAAATTAAGCCACATTTAAATATAAATTTTTCAAGTTTATGATACAGGAAATAATCAATTGGTATTAGCAGAATTTTTATTACGTATAAATGCAATAAACCTTATGTTTGTAATTATTATTTTTTAAGTCGGCATATAGAAAAGGTCCTATTAAGTAAGTTTGTTGTAAAAAATTTAACTAATAAACAAATATGCATATGTTTTATATATATTTTTAAAAATGTAGTCTGCAGCCGTTTTCTCATTCAACTTTGTCACGATTAAAATTGCATGCTTAAAGTGGCATACCAATGCCACTTTATTTCGATCCCTAAACTAGGGATAAAATGTAATGACCACTGAGTATTCTAATACCCAGGATAGGATAGTTTAGTAATACTTTAAATAAGACTCACCAAGAATTGATTTAAACATCATGATCAATTGAAAGACCATGACTAATAAACTTATTTTATATTACCAGGCAATTAGCTGTTTTATTGGCCGATTCGAAGTTTGGACCTAATGCTCCTAAAGGAACTAATAAGGATAAAACCAACACGTTATCAACATTTAAAACTCTAATAAGAAGCATCTGATAAGATAAGGGTAACTATGTATGGAGCCAACAATTACAATGATAGGGCGATTTCACCAAATCACATACTACCTACTGTCTGCTGGTGTAGGCCTTTATTATTTGTCCTGAAAATCGTTTGAAAAATATGTTGTAAAAATTCTTGTGTCGCGATGGCGATGTTATCGAATCCTTGGCTCCTGGCAACTTCAGTGTGAAGCAAGCCTCCAACCTGGCATCTGATCATGATGACCACAATGACGACAATAATGACGACAGTGATCACAATGCACGCCACGCCACCCAGACAAGTAAAGACACAACAATCAGTTATATGTTGTAGTGCGGATTGTAAGTATAGAAATAAGGCAGGTTGTAACCCTGAAACAGGGCAGGCTGTAACCAGGCCCAGACTTAAGAGACCCAGGGCCCCTAGGCACTTTTGACTTTTGGGCCCCCCAACCATCTCGCAGCTATTTTGGAAATTTAGCAAATTAAATTTAAATGCACTAGTACAGAAAATATAATGTTAAATTGACTTTAATAAACTCTAGAATAATACAGTGTATATTACTATGAATGAATACTGGAATGAATCTAAAAAATTGTGCGAAAGTGCATTCGTCTTCAGAGAAATATCTCACAATAAAAGAAAGTTGATATACATGAGAACTTTCCGGAGTAGAGTCCACAGAGAAAGAGAAATATTTTTGGCATATTTTATCTCAGTCACGATTGCATTTATTACCTTTTCTGCCATTATATTGATCATTTCATCGCATATTTTTGACCAAAGATATAATGTTGTGCCACTTCCTTTGTTACCATGGCATTTTATGTGTAAGTCCAGAAAAGGATTGAACTCTGCCAAAGGTTCTAGGGAGATAGCATAGTTCCTACTGTTAATTATATCCATATCTCTCATGGGAACCTCTAAACGGCCATCCGCGTCTAGAAAGTGACCTCACAATAGCCACAATACTCCTCAAAATTTCAAGCCTGTATTTATTTTCTTCTTCTGTTTGAAGAACAAGACTCTTGTCAAGTCTACCCCCATCATTCTTCCTAGATTTTAGTGTCGCAAGTGCTGACCTGTGTTCGTCCGAATTCTAATTTTCCTCCATTCTTTGAACTCTGCGTTTTTCCAGTCGTTGAACCCTTCATTAGCTAGTGACCCCAATTTCCCAAACATCTTACAAGGGGCAAAACACTGCACCCTTGCTCTTCGAAAATATGAGCCAAGATTGAAGTCGTATTTCACCATTTATCTAAAAAGTGACAGCGATAGATACCTGGTTTTATCTGAGTACTGACGCCTTGAAAAAGAAAAGTCGGCATCAATATTTTGTATCGCGCCATTTTGATCAAGGTACTCCAAGGTAACTTCATCTAGCAGCCACTCAGCAGGATCGTCACTTAAAGAAGAATTAAATTCAGGATTTTATAAATAATCGGTTTTTGTGTCTGTTTCAATTGAAGTCAGACATCGTGACATCGGTAATTTCTATAACAAATATACAAGAGAGGGTCATTTAAACAATAGAACTTTGTTTAATTATTTGAAAACATGTTTTTATGTTTCAATTTTTCAATTTGATCAAGACAATTTCCGTTTTGCTCAAATTTTCATGCGTCAAGATTTTTTCTCTTGGTTAAAGTAAATCTTTTTTGTGCTTATGTAAAGATTCCACCACCGGGGCCCCTAGGCTAGATGGGCCATAGGCCGGGGCCTTGTATACCTAGGCAGAAATCGGCCCTGGCTGTAACATAGAAATAGGGCAAGTTGTAACATAAAAATAGGGCAGGTTGTAACATAGAAATTTGGCAAGTTGTGACATAATAAAAACAACCCGTAAAAAACCAAGTTTTTGACTATAAATCCTTTACGTATGAGACGTAACTAAAAGAATGTTCATTATAACACGCAGTGCAAGACCATCCAAAAATACAAAATTGCAGTTGTGTCGTAAAACGTGTTTAATATAATGCGCACCGATCAGGAATAGGTTTATAAAAAGTGTTGTCAGTAAAATACGCACCTTATTGCGCGACAGAAAGGTTGTTCAATATAATACGCACCGCGACGCTCTATCTCAAAAAATAGCATGATACATAGGAATATATAAAATAATCTAAAAAATCAATAATTTAATTACGGTACATGCGATCGATCTGAAATTTTGATACATTGTTTTTATCATCAGTACGAAACTGCCTGCAAAATTTCAGCTCGCTATCTTGCGAGCAAGTGGGTTAAAAATCGATCAAAAGTTTTGGCGACAAGCAAGCAAGCAAGGTCGGTCGGTCGGTCGGCCGCAGACACCACGAGTTAATATAAAGGATTTAATAAAACAAACCCGTAAAAACAAAGTTTTTGACTATAAATCCCTTATATATGAGACATAACTAACAGTATTGATTATTTTCAAACATTTACAGACTGAATCTGTCTTAACTCAAGTTTGCTTCATAACCCTGGAGGGTGAGAGGGGAAAAGTCTGGTCACCGATTCGCTTGACCGAGCTCAGCGTGACACGTAAAATGTAAACAAAAGCGCCGCGTGCTTCGATGGGCCGCCTCAACGCGTCTACTCAAGTTTTCACGTGGAAAAAAAACAATAACAAACAGTGAATTTGAATTACATACCTCATATAAGGATAAACTAAAAATGCATTAATTTAATTACGGTACGATCGATCGATCTGAAATTTTGATACGATGCATTGTTAGGTGAGACGGGTCCGTGTGCCAAATTTCAGCTCGATCGGATCACTGGAAGTGGGTCATTTTCGACTTCTGTTTTTCCGCCCGCCCGAGCCCATGAGATGATGAGAGAGATGAGAGAGAGAGACGGCCGCGAAGTTAATATAAGGGATTTAATAAAACAAACCCGTAAAAACAAAGTTTTTGACTATAAATCCCTTATATATGAGACATAACTAACAGTATTGATTATTTTCAAACATTTACAGACTGAATCTGTCTTAACACAAGTTTGCTTCATAACCCTAGGGGGGGAGGGGTGGGGTGGGAGGGGGGAGAGGGGAAAAGTCTGGTCACCGATTCGCTTGACCGAGCTCAGAGTGACACGTAAAATGTAAACAAAAGCGCACCGTCGTTTCGTTGGGTCGCCTCAATGCTCAAACTTTCACGTGGCAAAAAAACAATAACAAATCGTGAATTTAAATTACATACCTCATATAAGGATAAACTAAAAATGCATTAATTTAATTACGGTACGTTCGATCGATCTGAAATTTTGATACGATGCATTGTTAGGTAAGACGGGTCCGTGTGCCAAATTTCAGTTCGATCGGATCATTGGAAGTGGGTCATTTTTGACTTCTGTTTTTCCGCCCGCCGAGCCCATGAGATGATGAGAGAGAGACAGACAGAGAGAGACGGCCGCGAAGTTAATATAAGGGATTTAATTAAACAACCCCGTAAAAACAAAGTTTTTGACTATAAATCCCTTATAGATGAGACATAACTAAAAGTATTGATTATATTCAAACATTTACAGACTGAATCTGTCTTAACTCAACTTTGCATCATAACCCTAGTGGGGGGGGGGAGGGGTGGGTGGGGGGAGAGGGGAAAAGTCTGGTCACCGATTCGCTTGACCGAGCTCAGAGTGACACGTAAAATGTAAACAAAAGCGCACCGTCGTTTCGTTGGGTCGCCTCAATGCTCAAACTTTCACGTGGCAAAAAAACAATAACAAATCGTGAATTAAAATTACATACCTCATATAAGGATAAACTAAAAATGCATTAATTTAATTACGGTACGTTCGATCGATCTGAAATTTTGATACGATGCATTGTTAGGTAAGACGGGTCCGTGTGCCAAATTTCAGTTCGATCGGATCATTGGAAGTGGGTCATTTTCGACTTTTGTTTTTCCGCCCGCCGAGCCCATGAGATGATGAGAGAGAGACAGAGAGAGAGACAGACAGACAGAGAGAGACGGCGGTGAAGTTAATATAAGGGATTTAAAAAACAAACCCGTAAAAACAAAGTTTTTGACTATAAATCCCTTATATATGAGACATAACTAACAGTATTGATTATTTTCAAACATTTACAGACTGAATCTGTCTTAACACAAGTTTGCTTCATAACCCTAGGGGGGGGAGGGGGGGGAGGGGTGGGTGGGAGGGGGAGAGGGGAAAAGTCTGGTCACCGATTCGCTTGACCGAGCTCAGAGTGACACGTAAAATGTAAACAAAAGCGCACCGTCGTTTCGTTGGGTCGCCTCAATGCTCAAACTTTCACGTGGCAAAAAAACAATAACAAATCGTGAATTTAAATTACATACCTCATATAAGGATAAACTAAAAATGCATTAATTTAATTACGGTACGTTCGATCGATCTGAAATTTTGATACGATGCATTGTTAGGTAAGACGGGTCCGTGTGCCAAATTTCAGTTCGATCGGATCATTGGAAAGTGGGTCATTTTCGACTTTTGTTTTTCCGCCCGCCGAGCCCATGAGATGATGACAGACAGAGAGAGAGAGAGAGAGAGACGCCGGTGAAGTTAATATAAGGGATTTAAAAAACAAACCCGTAAAAACAAAGTTTTTGACTATAAATCCCTTATATATGAGACATAACTAACAGTATTGATTATTTTCAAACATTTACAGACTGACACCGAGTGATGTCCCTTGTCTTTAATAAATGGGGGTGGGATGCGATGGGGTGTCGGCACGACGGTCGGCGTCAACACGACGGTCGGCGTCAACTCAAACTCACGTGGAACTGGGCAGAAAAAAAACAATAACAAACAGTGAATTTTGAATTACATACCTCATATAAGGATAAACTAAAAATGCATTAATTTAATTACGGTACGTTCGATCGATCTGAAATTTTGATACGATGCATTGTTAGGTAAGACGGGTCCGTGTGCCAAATTTCAGTTCGATCGGATCATTGGAAGTGGGTCATTTTCGACTTTTGTTTTTCCGCCCGCCGAGCCCATGAGATGATGACAGACAGAGAGAGAGAGAGACAGAGAGAGACGGCGGTGAAGTTAATATAAGGGATTTAAAAAACAAACCCGTAAAAACAAAGTTTTTGACTATAAATCCCTTATATATGAGACATAACTAACAGTATTGATTATTTTCAAACATTTACAGACTGAATCTGTCTTAACACAAGTTTGCTTCATAACCCTAGGGGGGGAGGGGTGGGTGGGAGGGGGAGAGGGGAAAAGTCTGGTCACCGATTCGCTTGACCGAGCTCAGAGTGACACGTAAAATGTAAACAAAAGCGCACCGTCGTTTCGTTGGGTCGCCTCAATGCTCAAACTTTCACGTGGCAAAAAAACAATAACAAATCGTGAATTTAAATTACATACCTCATATAAGGATAAACTAAAAATGCATTAATTTAATTACGGTACGTTCGATCGATCTGAAATTTTGATACGATGCATTGTTAGGTAAGACGGGTCCGTGTGCCAAATTTCAGTTCGATCGGATCATTGGAAGTGGGTCATTTTCGACTTTTGTTTTTCCGCCCGCCGAGCCCATGAGATGATGACAGACAGAGAGAGAGAGAGAGAGAGACGCCGGTGAAGTTAATATAAGGGATTTAAAAAAATACCCGTAAAAACAAAGTTTTTGACTATAAATCCCTTATATATGAGACATAACTAACAGTATTGATTATTTTCAAACATTTACAGACTGACACCGAGTGATGTCCCTTGTCTTTAATAAATGGGGGTGGGATGCGATTGGGTGTCGGCACGACGGTCGGCGTCAACACGACGGTCGGCGTCAACTCAAACTCACGTGGAACTGGGCAGAAAAAAAACAATAACAAACAGTGAATTTTGAATTACATACCTCATATAAGGATAAACTAAAAATGCATTAATTTAATTACGGTACGTTCGATCGATCTGAAATTTCGATACGATGCATTGTTAGGTAAGACGGGTCCGTGTGCCAAATTTCAGTTCGATCGGATCATTGGAAGTGGGTCATTTTTGACTTCTGTTTTTCCGCCCGCCGAGCCCATGAGATGATGAGAGAGAGACAGACAGAGACGGCCGCGAAGTTAATATAAGGGATTTAAAAATAGGGCAGGTTGTAACATAAAAATAGGGCAGGTTTTAACATAGAAATTTGGCAAGTTGTAACATAGAAATAGGGAAGGTTGTAACAATGTAATGACTACTATAGCACTGTACTGTGCGCCGTTCCATGTCGTAACAATGTGGGGCAGTGATGTAAATATGTCCCCGGTGTAACAGGCCAGATTAAATCCCCGACCAGAATATACCCGGGTATAATCTGGCCTAGACCAGAATATACCCCGGGGGTTAAACTGGCCTAGGCCATAATATACCCCTCCAGGCCAGAATATACCCATTTGACAACATGAGGATATATAGTAAAAAATGAATGAATGGCTAATTAAGACATTTTTATGAGTTTTAGCTTTGTTAAAGAAGTTAAACTCATTTCTTAAGTAGGAAAGATGTTTTATTTACAGTAAAACAGTAATAATAAAATAATTTCTTTTATTACGATGTCTGTTATGACGGTAACTTTTTATCTAAAGTTGCAGTTTGCACAAGTATTGATGGAATCAGCGTTTTTTTTAAATTTTATTTTATTTTTTTACTTTAAATTTTTTTTTAAGTTGACTAATTCAAGCAATACATGAATTGATTTTTTTTAAAAATAATTTAAGCGCGATAGGGACTATAGTTGTAGCTTTTCAAACGCTTGCGAATATTTATTTCGTGTACCTCGCTTATTAATCAAATCATTATGTTTAATTATTTTGAGTATGGCAATAAAGATTATTTTAAATTATTGAATTAAATTATGCATGAATGTTTTTTTTCCCTCCTCTCATGCATTTTAAATGTTACTAGAACAACGGTTTAGGCATATCTTCATTTTGTTTTTGAAATAAATATATCATGGCACCTTTCACTTTTTAAAATCTCTCTGAATATACGCTGACATGCAAAATAATTTAAAGAATAGGACGACTATAGTGTGGGAAACATCGTTTGACTTCCCCATTGTTGCATGTCATATTTCCGAACCTTTATCTGTAGCTCGGTTTGCCTTCACGGCGTCTTAAGACATTCAAAAAAAACCTTTGCTCCAGTAGTGCAAATTATTTAATTTTTTTAAATCAGCGCACTTCATTTTTACTTATGTTACTCTTAAAACAGTACGGTCATCCTTATTGGATTTCGCCAATGTTGGAATGTCAACCCGAATTTTGGCAGAGATAAGACAGCCACAATCTCTGAACGTTGTTATTGGAAAAGAATAAAGCATGACATTCACCAATATGTCAAAGCCTTTCAAAAATGTTTTGCCCTAAAGCCAAAAACCAGCAAGAAGACACCACCACTGAACAATTATACCAGTGCATACCACATCTGTACATGCCTCACCAGGTGCACTCCTTTTGAAATTATGTATGGACGAAAAGCCAAGCTACCTACGGATCTCAGGCCTGCAGAAGATGGAAATATTTTACCATTAAGGATGCTGATGACGATGATATGAAGAATCATCGCCACATGGAAATGGAGCCCTGATGGATTGGTGGTAGAATCTACCTCGTGGTAGAATCATTGAACAAGAGTTAAGCTAAAGAATATATCAAAATAATCAGAAACACCTACAATGTCAGTAATATAAAAGTTTACAGAAATAAACAGGGTTCTTCACCAAATAAGTTCCCTGATGATTCTGTTAAAGTACTGTCAATGGGAGCATACAACAAAAGGAACAGGAAAGCACAGGTGAAGAGACAGACATCATTGTGATACAACCTGTCTAAAAACTAATGCAGATTAGGACTTTTAACCCACTAAAAATTTCAAGAATAAACCGTCTTTGCACAACTATGGCCTTACTTTTGACAATATTGTATATTATGGCCGCAATCGAGATTTTTAACAACCCTGACGTACATATTAAAGGAAATAACAGGAGGTGGGTGCGGTTACTTCTTTTGGCCCTTAAGCAACATTCTGACAGGAACAGAGGACAACCACATCCTCCTCAGAGATAAAGTAATTCAACACGTGAACATTGGGACATAACAACTATATAACAACTACATGACAAGTACATAACAAATACATAACAACTACATAACAACTACAAAACAATTACAAAACAATTACATAAGTACATAACAACTACATAACAACTACATAACAACTACATGACAACTACATAACAACAACATGACAACTACATGACAACTACATGATTACTACTTGAATCAAAATTTGGAATAGTTTGCCTGAGGAAACCAGGAAAACCAACTATCAACATTTAAAACTCAAATATAATTGCAAGACTAGACATAAACCAAAGATAAGCGTAGGATGTAATAATCTTCTGTATAGAAGGAGCGTCTATAAATGATAAGATAAGATAATGGTAAGGAATCCAAAGTGTTCACATGCGTTTGAAAAGCAACAAATATAACAACTCTTAAAGTATTGTTTTAAAATAATCGTGTAGTGCTTGATTAAGTTAATGTTAATTGAAAAACAGAAAAACGCTGATTCCATATATATTTGCATGGACTGTAACTTTTGATCTTGAATCGTCGAAATTATATAAGATTTCATATTTAAAAAAAACGAGACAGCGACATCATTTTAAAATAAAATGTAATGATCCTTTCAATCATCGTAAAATATTTTATAGTTATTATTTTATTTTAATTAAAACAATTTTGCTACTTAAGAAAAGAGTTTGAATTTCTCTGACAGAGCTAAAACATGAAGAGAAAGTCTAAAAAGTCATTCATCAATTTTTTACTATATATCCCCATGTTGTCAAAGGGGTATATTCTGGCCTGAGGGGGTATATTCTGGCCTAGGCCAGTTTAACCCCGGGGGTATATTCTGGCCTAGGCCAGATTATACCCGGGTATATTCTGGTCAGGGGTTTAATCTGGCCTGTTACACCGGCTCCAAGGTACATGGGCACAGAAATGAGGCTTACAACGTTATATCATAGTAAAATTTTATAAAACGGAAATGGTCAGAGGCGCCAATCTATAATTTGTAATAAACTTTCTTTGGGCGCACCATTGGCGACGTAGAAAGAACGATTTAACCTCTTGTCATGAAACTCACTGCGGCCTGGGTTAAAATCGAATTTTTGCTTCTAAATATAATAGTTAAGAATCGTCTACTATTTAAAAGGAAATGTTTATACGATATACTTTTTAAAAAGGATGTATGGCCTCATTTTTGGAACTTGTTTTTTAAATTAATTTTTCGGATCGTTCCTCCACATTTCCATAAATGAATTTTGTGCCCCTTGATTTTTTACTCCGTGCATTAGTACGGAAAGACGGAGTGTTAGTCCGGCCCTTAGTATAACCAAAAGTAAACATAGACTCAAAGCATATTTGATATTAATTATTATTATTTTGATATTAATCAATATATTCTAAATGTCACAACATTTATACCTTTTCGTGTTCAAATATAAAAATTAAACTTTTCATGCTTTTTTCGCGGACCACCAGGCACATCTCCGTGGACCACTAGTGGTCGCGGACCACAGGTTGAGAACCACTGCTGTAGTGGATATTTGGTATGCAGGTGATATGTAAGCGAAGTTTTAGAACCATGGTAGCAATGTTCCATTTAAGCAGCGCGCATGCGCAGATATTTGACCGACGCTACGCAGGAGTTAAGAATCGCCGCGCAGCAAATTTTGTAAAATATTGCACAAAAAATGGACGTTATGCAACTTTCCACACATTTTTTTTTAAAAACTTTGCACGGACCAACGAAGCTTATATTTTGAGGGAACATAGCATGGTAGGCAAACGATTTCTCTCAATGTACACAATAACCTTTATCAACATTTTGAACATTCACGCCAGGCAATAGTTTAAAACCAAAATGTTCGTGTAATCGTCCGGAAATTAGGTTATATTTATCGGCCGAAATATTTTACTTTTTGACTTCCAGTACATTTATTAGTGGTGGGTCGATAAATCGTTAAAACAATTTTAATCGTTAAATTTTTAACGATTAATCGAGAAATTAATCGTTAATTTCCGCAGCGCTGATATATATATATATATATATATATATGCACATCTACATGTATTACTTGAAAATGTTTATATAATGAGAAATAGCACTTGCTAATATTCTGATAATTTTATAAAAACATAATACTTTCCTAAAATCAAAATTTGAAATGATTTTTCTTTGAGAATAGATAAAGAATGCACAAACACTTGGGTATACCTATTCCCTAATACATGTATAAGTAGATTCAAGATTTGATAAGAAGCACAGAACAGTATCTAAAAATATTGGCTCTAAGTCATCACTGAAAATGGTAAACTCAATAGTTCCACAAGAAACATTCCTAGTCCCCCCTACCCTCGCCCCCTAATTTAATTCTAATTTACGTAAATTATTTACTCAACAGCATCTCATTAATAGCAAAAGTTATGTTATTTGCTGATGATTACATTTACATAAGCTATAGAAGAATTAAGTGTGAAGAGTATACAGAAATATTACAAATACACTTAGATTTAGATGAATAACAAACATAGGAAAGTAACTGGATTATCATAAATAGTGTTTACACTAAATTTATGTGTCAAATGTTAATAGTATAAAAGAAAAATAAATGCAAACTATTGCATTCAGGGTAAAGATCTAACCCAAAATAAAGATGCAAGTACTTAATATTAATAATAAACAAACAAATTAAATTGGAATCCACAGGTTAATGAAGTAATTAAAAGCTCCAACAAAACTTTGATATGCTTCATAAAAATAAACTTACATTGTGTATAATGTCTGCATTATATTGAAGTTAAATTTAAATTGTTTAAAACCTATACTTTAATATGAATCTTATTTATTGTGTCTATCCACCATGTAAAACATAAATAGAGAGTCTAGAAGAAATAACAAAATACTTGTAATACATGTGGTATTGTATGCTAGATTAGATATACAACACAATAATCAGAAACCATAATTTGGTAGACACAGGGATAAAAAAAACTTTTCTCGTTCCATATGCTGGGGAAAATGTATACAAATCCTCATTCTTATGTATGGCATTTTGTCAATAATTGGGTTGCCTTAAAAAACATAAATACAAAATCTACACCATTCAAAACTTGTATCAAATGCAAACTTGAACCATGGGTAAACATAGAATGAACTAATCTACTTGACAGACAAAGAGTTCTTAACTTAATAAATAAAACTAAAACATTTGAAGTTAAAAATTTCTCCTTCTCTATCGTTTTTATGGCAAACAGTAAATATTTTTCTCTAATGACATTTGCATCTTAATCACACACAAATTATATTCATTAATTTAAAAACAAAAATGATTTGTATTATTATAATTATCTGTATTCAACCACATTTAAGACTTTTTTAACTATACATTTTAGAAAAATAATACTTTTTTTAAAACATTCTTTTTTACACTTGTGTTAATAATATTAGTAATTCACCATGAAAACTGCACTATAAATCATGTGTTCATAAATCACTCATGAACGTTAAAGATAAGATAATTAGATTTCATTTTTTCATTTTAATAATCATTATTCATTAAAAATAATTTTTATAGCTTTTAAGATTTCAATAAATAATTGAAAACAGAAATACTAATGTTCCATATTTATATCCAATAACCTTAGAATTGATTATTTACCGACCATTTTTGGAAACTAATGACATTTACATAGCCACACTCACATGAGCAAATGTAATTACATGTATGTGATATATGATGGATCAATATTAGGTTTGGATCTTCAAATAAATATATTTAGTATTAAGTTTTTCAGAGCCAACTATACTTGAAGTAGTAAATTTCTCTGTTTCACCATGTGTATGGATAAATTAGATATTCATTTAAAGGATCCTTGATCGCCAGCAAATACATATAATATGTAGTTTTTTATTGGTTCCAGGTAGCTCCCTTGGATGAGGGTAAGAGAAAAAAAACTATTTTATTTGACATATTTGATCCTTGAAAAATCCCACTGTCACTTGGCTTACCATAATTTCCAAAATCAACACTTTAAAATAATATTTGGTATATTTGGTAACCAAGGCTTGAAGTTCAACTTCAATAATAATAGAATGACATTGTTTATACTTGTAATGTTTTGATCAAGATTATTAGGTGCACTTGATGCAGACATGCTTGCCGTTGATACAAACACAATTTGGATCATCACATAGCTGCTCAAAGTTTCTCAATCAATCTGTAAATATATTTCTGTATTTTGGTAAGGCATATGTACATCAACAAAACACTGCCAAATAGCATCAGGTCTCATAAATTATTTTTGAAATTTTTAAGTGGTTGTTCTATAAAATTAGAAGGAACTTCTAAGTCTGTTGACTTGAATCTGAAAATATTAAAAGTAAATTACTATTTTAACTAATATTGCGGAAAAAGCAAACTATTACTCTGTCATAACTTATCATCTGTATGAATAAGAATATCACCCTAAAATTAATATGACACATGTATATTAAAATGTGTCATTTGAGTGAAAAAAATGCATATTAATTTAAATATTTTCTAATAACATCTAATATTTTGTAGACAACTCAGCAACAAACTAAATTTTTCTAATAATAATAAATAATAATTTGATGCTTTCACTATAGTCTATAGCCCTGAATTATATCAGAGTTGAATTTGAATATTAAATATATTGTTAATAAAAAAAAATATTTAAAAATATATATTATATATATAAATATATCAATATACATAATTCCCGTCGTCTGTATGTATGTCACAACTATCCATCGATTACAAGGCTGCGAAACATAAAAACAAATTTGTATGAATATTAATAAACAGTAAAAGTTTCACAACTTTGATCATATAAATGCTACTAACACATTAATTAGAAATACCTATCTATATATAAGATAATAGTTGCAATGAGAAATGATTTGTGATGGGCGCCCCACGCTTTTATGTGCAGTAGATAGGTTCACCGATTTCACCTGTTTTCATAGAAAATTTTTATTTTCTTTATTTTAGTGCACTTTCTTTATGTAAATAAAACCGTGTCCTTTTAAAAAAAATATTTTTTTACATTATTTTATTTCTTGTTCTTCTATAAATCTTTCAACTTCTCCTTCTTATGACTTTTTTTACTTTTTCAACTGGGTTCAATGGGTTCAACTGTGGCAATTTCTTTTACAAATGCTGTCGCTGTTTCAAAACAGCCATTTCTGTAAGATTTTAACCATTTGCAAGTATTTTCCATGCTGTCAACTGCAGTTGCCGTACCGACAGAAATATTTTGTAATTCTTTACTGATGCAATTAAAATGGAACAAAATGTAGTACCAAAAATCATTGGGGCTAGATCCACACCCCTCAGCTTGTGAGGCGAGCGCACTATTGACTTTGCTATCCAGCCGCCCATCTTACTTCACATAAATATTTCGAACATGCTCGGAAAATAAAGCCAATCGCTTTGTTGAAGCAGGAAATGAAACATATATTTGTTAATGTATACTAAAAAAAACATCATTGCATCGGGTCACGTTTTTGCAATATAACATAGCAGCAAGTTGTAGCTGTGATGGGTAACAGGGGTAAAAAATGCCCTAGGATTTAATTGTAAAAGACGAGCTTGTATGCCTGACTTTTTCCCTTCATGTTCGAACCGTTGTCGTATCCTTTACCGAGGATATCAGCAACATCTAAGCCCAATTTCGTCAGTTCCAATAGTAAGACATCAAGCAGTTTTTGCCCAGGACTTTCTTCTACTTCTAGAAAACATATGAAGAGCTCATGGGTTGATTCAGAATATCCATCCCCTAGTTGTACATAGCAGATTGTCAGTGACATCTGTTCTTGGTGACTTTGGTCCGGTGTGCAATCAAGTATTACTAAAAGTTATTTAGATATTTTACTGTTCCTACAATAATTTTCCTTACCTTATTTCCCATCAACGAAATGAGTTCGTTTTGAATTCGCTTTCCCAAAGTAGTGAGCATGAATTTAATAACTTTTTATTCTTCATATATTTTCCGGCCAAACCGGAGCAAACTTTTCTAGCATTTCAACGAGACCCAAAAGTTGCCATCATCTGCCTGGTGTAGTTTATAGACTGAACTACGAAATTGCTCAGCGAGAAATTGGACAAAGACCATGAGACGTTGAAATACACTATGCCAACGAGCCTTTTCACTGTTTATTATTTTTTTGGCTTAGCTTGTCAATTGTGCATTGTAAAACAAATAAAGTGTAAATAAATATTATTATAGAAGATCGAATTATTGATTTTGGCTTTTTTTATTTGAGATATCTGTTGTATTGTAGTGTCTGTATTATAATGATATTAATTATATACGTTGTTTTACATCATATATCAATTGTTTCATTTGCCCTATGGTTTCATTGTAACAATTATATAAATTGTAGCTGCATAATTGTGTCAGTGGTATCAATGGTGTGGATCAGATAAGATCATGATGTAAGTCATGAGCTATAGTGTGGGGATCAGATAAGATCACGTTAGTCATGAGTTATAGTGTGGGGATCTGATAAGATCATGTTAGTCATGAGTAATAGTGTGGGGATCAGATAAGATCATGTTAGTCATGAGTTATAGTGTGGGGATCAGATAAGATCATGTTAGTCATGAGCTATAGTGTGGGGATCAGATAAGATCATGTTAGTCATGAGTTATAGTGTGGGGATCAGATAAAATCATGTTAGTCATGAGTTATAGTGTGGGGATCAGATAAGATCATGTTAGTCATGAGCTATAGTGTGGGGATCAGATAAGATCATGTTAGTCGTGAGTTATAGTGTGGGGATCAGATAAGATCATGTTAGTCATGAGCTATAGTGTGGGGATCAGATAAGATCATGTTAGACATGAGCTATAGTGTGGGGATCAGATAAGATCATGTTAGTCATGAGCTATAGTGTGGGGATCAGATAAGATCATGTTAGTCATGAGTTATAGTGTGGGGATCAGATAAGATCATGTTAGACATGAGCTATAGTGTGGGGATCAGATAAGATCATGTTAGTCATGAGCTATAGTGTGGGGATCAGATAAGATCATGTTAGTCATGAGTTATAGTGTGGGGATCAGATAAGATCATGTTAGTCATGAGCTATAGTGTGGGGATCAGATAAGATCATGTTAGTCATGAGTTATAGTGTGGGGATCAGATAAGATCATGTTAGTCATGAGTTATAGTGTGGGGATCAGATAAGATCATGTTAGTCATGAGCTATAGTGTGGGGATCAGATAAGATCATGTTAGTCATGAGTTATAGTGTGGGGATCAGATAAGATCATGTTAGACATGAGCTATAGTGTGGGGATCAGATAAGATCATGTTAGTCATGAGCTATAGTGTGGGGATCAGATAAGATCGTGTTAGTCATAAGTTATAGTGTGGGGATCAGATAAGATCATGTTAGACATGAGCTATAATGTGGGGATCAGATAAGATCATGTTAGTCATGAGCTATAGTGTGGGGATCAGATAAGATCATGTTAGTCATGAGCTATATGATATATTTCATTTATTTGTCCATTTTGCCTGAAAGCCGTCGGTTATTTGTTATAATCAGAAAATGTGGAGAAAAATTAAATCATGTTTCCATATTGAACAATGTTATGTGGACGTTCGAAAGGAATCTTTTTCAAGGTTTTTTTTTGTTTTTTTGGTGTAGCGCCAATAGCATTACGGAAAACGAACGAACATTCAAAGCAAATAATTATTTTCTTTATATATTGATCGCATCCTATTGTAGGAACGAATAAAGTGTACTCACACTTTTAATAGCAATATTGATATAGTTATAGCAATGAGATGTTCACACGACACATAACTATTTATAAATGTCTGACGTACATAATTTGCTATTATTTCAAGTAGGAAGCTATTTTAATGCACACTTTTAATATTCATAAATAATGCTGCTGGTATTTATATAAAGAAATTAAATAAATTGTTACTATCTCATTAATTTAAAAATAAAATGTTTTTTAAGTCAAGCTTTTGATCAACAACATTAATTATTTTAAAAAGTGTATGATATCCCTTGATAAAAGAAAAAAATTCATGTCATAGACTATAGACTATAGACCATAAATAATTTTAAGGGAACTAACCCCTCTAAAAAGATAAAAAGTAAAATTTGGTAGGTTACTTGGCTATATTTTATTTATTAGAGTGAGAATTTGAAATAACCTACACTAAATATATTAATACAAAATTTGCTGTCTTTCTTAATAAAATGGACATTAAAATAGAAGTAAAATTATAAAAAGTTGTAAAAATGTGTAGCCACAGCCCGGGGCCCTAACGGTCGGTCTACACCTTAAACCAGGGTTGCCAACTGTCCGTATGGTTATATGTTGTTATGTAGTATCAGTCTTGCAAATTTCTGTCCGTAAAATTCTGTAAAAAAATTAAGACGTCCGTAAATTTTTTTTACAAAAAGTGGAATCTCAACGTTTAAAAAAATCAGTGAATCATGTTTGTGATATCTATTTTCTTGATTCAAATTGTAGCTCTTTAAATTGTTTTAGTGGCATCCCGCGCTCTATTAATCTATCTATGTATATAATTCTCTTCGTGGTCGGACCCTGCGAGGTAACAAGAAGCTGCATGTGACAGCGCGTGACGAATGACCCTCGCTCGGGTCAACTAAACACTGTTGGCAAGCGTGTTGGGATGAAAAGAAAAAAAGGGGGGTTGGGAGTGGGTGGCAACAATGCACTTGCGTTAACTTGCATTGTTCCTTCACAGTAAATGTGAAATTCGTAGTGTACTGTTTATCACGTCCGCCTCATACGTCGATGGTCCTGGGTTCAAGCCCCAGCTAAAACATTGTTTTTTTTTAATTTTCAAAAATGTCTGTTTGTGCCCGTTCTTTTACCCCTTTATTGCCAACCATAGCTGATTTAGTTACGGGTGAAGACTTCCTGAAAGACATAGTTGTCAAAATGGGATGGGTTTGGGCAAACGACTGTGATTGAATGAAAAGAAGGAACTCGCGGAGAGACCCGCGGTGTAGCATGCGCCGCAGACTTGCTCATAATAGACAGTGCAAAGAACGTATAGGGGAGTGAGAGTACAGACACAAAAAGCAGCACAAAGTAAGTAAAAAATAGCGAGTAAACATGGAGACAAGCACACCGAGGTTGTTATTACCCGCCTCCCATTTAATACTACCATCCCTTAAACATAAACTGTGATTCGCCGACCCTAGCGAGGGTTAGTCATGTTTAGGGTTGTTAATTGCGTGTTGTTGTTTTTTTGTTGTTGTTTTTTTAAACCGATTATCGATTATGTAACTCTGATTTTAAACCGATTATCGTTTTATAGCTGACTTCATAAAAGTTAGGGGTGTACCGAATTTCGCCTGCAAACGTCTCGAAACCAACAATGAGTTGGCAGTCCCCCCCCCCAACCAACGTTCACTCGCGTTGTTTTGATGTCTTCGTGCTGTAGTTTGTGTCCGTTATTTCTCCACTTTCTTTGCACTCTCCATGAGCAAGTCTGCGGCGTATGCTACGCCGCGGGACGTCTAGTAAACTATAAGACCTTTCTGGACAGCTAGCCTCTCGTGGCGAGACGCAACGCGGCCAGATGGACCTGTTTAGACAGATCGTTAGTCGTTACGTCACAATTACGCTTATATGTGAATAGAAAATGCTATTTTCAACCTACATGGATTACAAACGGCGAATTTAAGGACTGGATATCAACGGACAATGATTCCAAATATAACGATGTATGTACGTGCTGTAGAAAGATATTTAGCGTTGAATCTGGTGGTTTACGAGACGTTCGCAGCCACGGTAGAAGCGCAAAACTTATTCAGGCAATGTCAACAAGGAAATTTTGGAACTGGCCCAGCTTTTTCCAAAAATTGTGTCTCAAGCAGATTTTGATTGGTTAGAGGCCGAGTTTGTTGAATACCAAGTAGCGGATTTAAGCAATGTCAAGGCCGAGGGGGGTTATGATGCTTTCTGGCATCAAATCTGACAAATGATTAGAAATATCGAAAACAAAGAGTACAGATTTCCGCTACTTTCGAAGTTTGCACAAACAATGTTGGCGCTTCCACATGGAACAGCAGAAGTAGAACGCGTTTTTTCTGCTGTTAGTTTATTGAAAACCAACTTGAGAAACAAATTGTCTACTCCAATGTTGGAAAGTTTACTGACTGTGAGAAATGGGCCGGGAAAACTTAATCCCACAATGATCGACAGTGTAAATGTTTCTATGTATGATCATAAGCAGGAGGAATTAAACACTGTCACTGATAGTGAATGTCATACAATAAACTAAAGTTATTAAATATGAGCATGGTAATAGAGACGTGCTCATATGGTTACTTTACATTCTTTAGCTTCAATGCTTGGATTATGCTTCATATTCGTTCGTTTTAATTTCAACATTTTATGTTAAAAGTGTTCGTAAAAAATTTTTTTGTCTGTAAATTTTGTTGAGAGTTCTTATATTTGTCAGGAAATGTTATTTTATTGAGTTGGCAACCCTGCCTTAAGCATTGCTCTCGAACATTTGCGAGCGAACGACTATTTCTATATTTGTATTATTACGCGACCACCATGTCACATGGTAAATTATTACAAATTAAAGTTATAAGTTCATCAATGGAGAGTTGCTTATGTTGACTACGATGTGCTATTAATTAATAAAATTGATGGTGATCAACCAAGTTTTCATCAAATCATTATTAGAAAAAACATGTCAAAAAAAAACAATATACGATTAATTACGATGTAGATCTGCATTTTATTTAAATTAGGCTTTAAAAAACATTTTTTTAAAAATTAAACGAATGAAAATAAATAATAAAATAAAGACTTCAACTTTAAATTCAAAATATTCAAATGAATGTGTAGAATGAGTATGACTATATGACTCATGTTTAAAAATGAGTTACAATGTAATATGAATTATTACCGTGCAAAAAAAATTGAAAAGATTAACTGTTTAAATATACATATTATCTACTACTGTGGCTAAGGAGTCTGTGTCATCGTTTGTAGAAATTACGCAAAAAATTACATTATTTGGAATCTATGAAATAGAACTAATAATTAATAATGAAGTAATAAGTATAAGATAGATGAGGGTAGATTTTAAAAAAAATATTTTGTCCCCACCTTGGTCACAAACACAAGAAAGGGAAATAAAAACCTTGCCAAGAGTCTAGATCTATAACTCTAAATTATATTTCAATACTTTGTTAATCAAATTTTATTTAGCCTAGGCCTAAGCTTATAGTAATTAGTTAATTGGGCTTATGCCTATATATATTTACATTACTTTATTTCATACATAATTACTTATTGGCAATTTTTTCCGATTGCATTGCCCCCCCCCGTCACAAAAACTTAGATCCCCTCCAAGATGACGTCAGAGCTTTGCCATGCGACCCCCCCCATCCCCCCCCCCATAATAGCAAAACATTTTATTTTAAAATGAGCATATTTGAAATCACTGTTTTGTAATTTAAGTTTAAGCATATATTTAGTGTAAGGCTTCACTCTAATTACGTAACTGGCGTGAAGCAATGTAAAATGTCATTAAATAAATTGCATGCAATCAAATATTTAAGTGGAACTTTTATTTAAACTTACGCGTTTTGATGTGACGTCACATATCTTAAATGTGCCCCCTCACCACAAATGCGTGGCCCCATCCCCGCCCCCAGATGCGTGATATCATTTTGGACGACCCCTAGGGCAAACACTTTTACACTTTTATGTAGAAACAAGATTATTCACATAAATTTATTGTCAAAATTTAAATGAAAGACACATTAAAAACCATAACTTTATTTTTGAATACATTTTACAACTGCATTTGTGTATAGGTGCTCATGTCCAATAATTATGTTTATGTATATATATTTATTTATATATATTTATATATATATTTATATATATTCAAAATGTATGTATCATTGAAAGGAACATGTAATGTGTAGATTTAATTATTACTTATAACTTGTATAAACAAAATGAAGATTTAGAAACTTACAAATCTTTCAACAAACATTCACATCAATAAATTATCTCTATACATATAAGACGCATTTGTTGTCTGTCTGTCTGTCTGTTCCCTAATAACGCAAGGTCCAGACAACCAAATAACGTGAAATTTGGTATACATACACATAATGACATGAGAAAGGTTCTTAAACAGGTTTCGTTCCATACATATAAGATACTAGGGGCCGGGGGCCCAAAATGTAGTTTTTTTCCTTATATGAGCTTTATACAAAATAAAAATAAAAAATTATCCTATTTCCCGTGTAGGTAGAATCATGAAACTTTCGGTGGTTGTTAACTATCATTTGGCGATGGTAACAGGTAAAAATATTATATAAATTATCACTTACTGGGGGCCGGGTGCCCTAATGTAGTTTTTTTTCCTTATATTTAAAACTGACTCAACACTAATTCTTCAACTTCCCGTGAAGGTAGAAGAATGAAACTTTGGCAACTTGCTGAATACACTCTTATGACCATAATTGGCGAAAAATAATTTTAAAATTTTCACTCATGGTTGGCCGAGGGCCTAAAACCGTTATTTTTCCTGATATGGGCTATATAAAACTGAATTAACACTAATTCCTAATCTTTCTTTGTACATAGAAAAATGAACTTTGGAAAGTTGTTGAGTACTCTCCCGCGATGGTAGCAGTCGAAAAGAAACCACTCCAAATGGAACTGCCAAAAATGTTGTCTATCACATTGCTTTAAGTTAAAAGTACCCTTTTATTGCATGCAAATAAACAGTTTTGTACGCGTCTACAGAATACCTTATTTTAAACCCGGGACAAGCCGGGTACTTGCCCCTAGTATCTCTATATTTTATTATATACATATAAGAAGCATTTGTTGTCAGTCTGTCTTTCTGTCTGTTCCCTAACAACTCAAGATGCAGACAACCAAATAACGTGAAATTTGGTACACGTACACAAAATTACATGGTAAAGGTTCTTAAACAGGTTTCGCTCCTTATATATAAGATACTGGCGGCCGGGGGCCAAAATGTAGTTTTTTCCTAAAATGAGCTATATACAAAATAAAGAAAAAAATCTCCTATTTCCCGTGTAGTGAAACTTTCTGTGGTTTTTAAGTAACATTCGGCGATGGTAACAAGTAAAATAATTATATAAATTATCACTTACTGGGGGCCGGGGGCCCAAAAGTAGTTTTTTTCTTATATTTAAAACTGACTCAAAACTAATTCTCCAACTTCCGTGAAGGTAGAAGCATGAAACTTTGGGAACTTGCTGATTACACTCTTATGACGATAATTGGCGGAAAAGAATGTAAAAATTTCCACTCATAGGTGGCCGGGGGCCCAAAACCGTTTTTTCACAAACAGTTTTGTACGCTTCTACAGAAAACCTTATTTTAAACCCTGGAAAGCCGGATACTTGCCACTAGTTTAATCATAACTCCCATGTAAACAAACATTTATTTTAGTTTAATTTAAATACAATACTTTAGATTATTGATTATTTATTTTCCTTTCGAATTATTGTAGAGATTTATGCTTACTTATTAGATATTCATCTTTTATTTGGTCTAATCAATTCTCTACAAATTGGAGAAAAAATGTTATATAGAGCCCTCCTCTATTTTAGTACTTATTAAGCCTTTCAATCCTAATCTTTCAACTTCGCAATATCATTTTTGTGTTTAGGCAGGGAACAAAAGTGCCTCAACCTACAGCCATTTGATACAACTACATTTAAAACAGTGACCCATTCTTGGTGTTTTTAAAAAAAATATTTACAATACTATTAAACATTTATTCACATAAATTTCAGATTGTTGGTAACTAGTTTCTAATCATGATAGCTACTGAAATGGTCTGGTGATATTTCATGATTTTCAAAATACTTTATTTATTTTACCAGTCTTGTGGTTGTATTGAATCTAAAACATATTAAAGTCTCTTAGACTTGTCATAACAGAAAGAGGATAAAAATGAATTTAAATACATTTATGTAGGTAGTAAGAATAGTAATGAGGAATTTGTTTCATCCTTCATAATTAAATGTATTTTTTTAAATCGCTTGCTCTAATAACTTAGTAGAGTGACTTGGTATCGAAAAGGATTCAAACATGCTGTCATCATCTAAATGAAAGCCAGTGCTATTGGATGTATTCTTTTCTATATGAAAAACAAAATTGCATATTTTTAACTACCTTTAACAACAAAATTTTTTTAAATTAAATACTAAAAAAGGACATGTTGCTAAAAATTTCAAAATATTTGGAAATTTACACATTGTTTTGGTAATTTAAATTATATTTTACTCTTTCATTGCTGTTCTCCCTTAAATTATTCTTGACCCCTCAATTTATTTACTGACTTTAAAGGGATATTATTATTATACACTCACAATGATATTAGGACCCTGCAAATGTATCATGTTAAACATTAACCATATATTAGAGATCAAAGAAATGTTATTAAATTATATTATATACTTACCAGGTTATTTAGAATTATTTTGCCTAAGTCGCAGTACAAGATGCACAGATGGCAGGTTTCATCTATTCTGTCATAGAACCACCACTTTGAAATAAGAACACCTTCCATTTCTGCTCCACTATACCTAAATATAATAAAAACATTTATTTAACTTGTTGTTAACTTAACAAAGACAGTTATAATAAAAAATTCTGTATGTGTTTTATCTTAATAAAAGAGTAATTAAGCGCTAAACTAAAAATTCAAAATATTTGAACATTATTCTATTATCATCATTTTTAATTAGGACTGGTAATTTTTTTTTAATTGTTCGATTGATCGGGAAAAATTCAATCGATGAACCGATTAATTTCTATTAATTATATTTTATAACACATATATAGCTCACGTTAAGTTGCAATTCATTATTTTGCGAAATCGATTACGTCGCGATAATTCCATGGCTCCCAAATTTTGTGGCGTAACACAACAAAATTCGTTTTTCTATGCAAGAAATAATATAGAAAAACCTTTTATGTTTACTTATGCGCGTCTAAATAAATAATGATAATACGAGGGAAAAGTATGCTAGTTACAAAAAATATAAACTAATAATAAATTGGACAGAAAAATATTAGAAATATTTTGTTAAATTTTAATTAATTTTAATTTTTCATGATTAATCGATTAATTTATTGTTAATTTCCGCAGCCCTATTTTTTAGTATCATTATTTTAATAAAAGTTATTAGTATTGTAATATAAATAACCAAATTCATTTCGATAATAATATTAATAATATGACAATTATTTCTTGTTATCATTATTAATTCATCATACATTCCAGGTCCATATTGATAATATTAAATTTAAATATTAATAATTAATATATTATATCATAATCTAATATATATGTGCTTTCCGTAAAAACTAACATATACTAGTAAAAAATATAATAATAACTGAACTTACCATTATGATTTTGAAGTGTCTTGAACTTGATATCTTATTATCAGTGATCAATAACAACAGAGTAACAGAGTATTTCTAGCAGTAAGTTGTAGTACTAGTTACACTAAGATAATAGAGCCCTCCTCTATTTTAGTAGTTCAAGAAAGTAGTTTTTATGATCAGAGTATCTGTCCGATTCAAATTTTGTCCTTTAAAGTGAAGACCTCGCGTAGATATTATTAGATTTTAAAAGAAGCCATACGAAGCTCACGAGTTGTTGTTTTTTCTGTGTTGTTTTTTCTTTTTTTGGTTTTGGTTTGTTTGTTGTTGTTTTTTTAATTTCACCCCCCCCCCGATTTCACACATACGTCACACACGAGTTGTAAATATAATGTCACTAATGGACGAGGCGTGTTTAAATTGTTGCATTCTCTTGAGGAATTTATAAACTACTGAATAAAAAAGACCCGTAAAAACAAAGTTTTTGACTATAAATCCCTTATATATATGGACATAACTAAAAGTATTGATGTAAGGGATTTAATAAAACAAACCCGTAAAAACAAAGTTTTTGACTATAAATCCCTTATATATGAGACATAACTAAAAGTATTGATTATATTCAAACGCGACAAACATTTATAGACTGAATAACTCACCTTTCCTTTTTAACCCGGGAGGGGGGGGAGAGGGGAAAGAACGCCGGTGCACCGCGTCAACGCGCGATCTGAATTGTCACGTAAAAAAACAAAAACAAAAAAACCCAGTGAAATTGAATTACATACGTCGTATAGAGATAAACTAAAAATGCATTAATTTAATTACGATACGTTCTATCGATCTGAAAGTTTGATACGATGCAGTGATAGGTGACACAAGTCTATGTGCCAAATTTCAGCTCGATGGCATCACGGGAAGTTGGTCATTTTTTACTTTTATTTTTTCCGCCCGACGTGCGAAGAGATGACGACAGACAGAGAGAGAGAGAGAGAGAGACAAGATTTCGAAGTTAATATAAGGGATTTAATAAAAACAAACCCGTAAAATCAAAGTTTTTGACTATAAATCCCTCATATATGACTCATAAACGCGGCAAACATTTAAAGACTGAATCTGTCTTAACTTTCCTTTGCTTTATAACCACTGGGGGGGGGGCGGGTGGGAGAGGGGAAAGATCTGGTCACCGATCGCTAAACCGAGCTCAGCGTGACACGTAAAATGTAAAGAAAAGCACCCTGGTACATCGCGTCAACGCGCGAACTGAGCTATCACGTGAAAAAAAAATAACAAACCGTGAAATTGAATTACATACCTCGTATAGAGATAAACTAAAAATGCATTAATTTAATAACTGTACGTTCGATCGATCTGAATTTTTTATTCGATGCATTGTTAGGTGACACGGGCCCGTGTGCCAAATTTCAGCTCGATGGCTTCATGGGAAGTGGGTCATTTTTTACTTTTATTTTTCCTCCCCCCCAAGACAGACACAGAGAGAGAGACAGAGAGATAGAGACGGCGGTGAAGTTAATATAATGGATTTAAAAATACATGGCTACCGCTACCGGGAGGTTTAACCGAGGGGTCGGTGAACAGCGGTAAATTATCTCATTTTGGGTAAAAAGGGAACTCTTGTGGGTAATGCTGAATCATTGTGGGCATATAAAATTCGCTCGAATCCGCTCCTTTTGGGTTAACAATAATTTTAACATTAACTTTTATAATTTTAATTTTTAGGTATCCGGTTTAACAAGTCCGTTTTTAAAAAAAAACGTTTATCCGGCCTTCCAAAAACGAAGTGCATTAACATCCTTAGATTATATTTTATTTTAATGCATACAAATTAAAAATTGACTATTAATCATCGTGGTTAACTTCTTTGTTTAGAGGAAAAAAAAATAATAATAATATTTTTAAAATGTATTTTTTTAAATCCCCCAATTGAGTGACGGGCATGCCGTAAGAAAGAGGTCGGCGAACAGGGGTAAATTACCTCATCTGGGGTCAAAAGGGAATTCTTGGGGGTAATGAAGACTCATTTGGGACATATGACATCCACTAATATCCACTAGATATATTAAAATACGTCATGTGTACGTGTACGCTTGGAAAATATGCCGACTATTGAACCAGTTCCTTCCAGAAAATGCATTTTTACCACGTTTTTATTAACTCACTTTCGTTCCTGTTTGTGCACAATTTTTCAAATCTGCCAACGTAAAATTAAACCACTTTTGATGGCCCTAAAGAGCTCAAAATTTTACCACACATAGATCTTGGATGACAATGCATGGTATCAAAATTTCAAATCGATCGAATGTACCGTTATTAAATTATTGAACTTTTTAGTTTATCTATATATAAGCATATGTATTATCCGTCTGCCCTTGTTTACATTACATTCAAGTGCCGCGTTCACACCAACCCCGACCACATCAACCATGTTTAACATCAAGGGGAGATCAGTCATTTCCAGTCTGTAAATGTTTGTCGGGCAATGCGTATTATATTTGAACATAATCAATACTTCAAAACTCACCATAGCATACACTTAGACTAAAAAGAATAAAATAAATAGAAGTAAAAAAATGATTTTTAAACAACACGTTTTTATAAGCGGACTAAAAAGAAGAAGAAAAAAAATTTCACAGAATTGTGAAGGAAAAATCTTTTTCTGGATTAATAAAATTTCAAACTTATATGCTCAAGTACTATGATGTAATATGACTAAAAACGTGGGACTGGCGCTTCTCAGGCTTAACTAATTCTATTCACTCATTTTCTTACTCGTCATTTGTAAACCCTAATCATTTTAGCCAAACGCCTAAAAAATTTCATTAATTTTGTAATAATAATAGACAAACATACTGTTACTTTTTTAATAGATGAGAAAGTCAGAGAAAGCAAATCTTTACATTTTAAATTTCTTTATTCTAGATTTACATCTGGCAAAGTACATCATCAAAGTTAATTTTGAGCAAAATGTCTGTCTCAATTATCAGCAAAGATAAGGAATCAAGCCTTTCTTATTTCATTATAGATCTACTTGGATTTTTTTACGTTTTAACTGAGAAAAAGAGCGCTCAGTTAAAACGTTCGTAAACATTAATGTTAAAAATATGCGCTTCTACATTGGCAAATCAAAATGGATGTTGTCTCTATTACTTTGTATAATACTGCATGACTCAACGTGTTGTTTTCAGATTTTGATGCACGAAACTTGTGGCGAATATATAAGTGTAACTTTTGTTGTTCAGTATATAAATTATTGTTCAGATCTTCAGGTTAAGCTTTTATTAGTCCTACACAACACTGAGATGTTTGTGGTACATCGACCAGACAAGAAAATCTAAATGCTATATCATTATATTTATATAACTATCCTCATCTACCCATCTCTGTCTCAACAATGGCGTAAAAAGCAAATATAAGAAATTTGTCTCTGGCTTTCAGAAATACCTCAGGGGCATCACAATCAATGACCACTGCCTTTCATGCAAGTAATCTGCTAATCAATAATACAAATCAGCACACGTTTTCAAGTTCAAGTGCTCATTTTGGAGAGCTTGACTGAATCTGTGAAAATCTAAAACTTCTTCCACAAAGACAAGCGTGAGAGCAAATTCTATAATTCATGTATCTTCTTTGCAATTTGTGTCTGCTTCTCTTCTGGTGTCCCCCTTCTGTGACAGGTCTTATTGTAAACACTCTCACGCTTCTATAATCTGAGGATGAGACTTTAGAATACCTTTCGTTCCAACAGCATGTGCTTTCCAGCTGGTATCGGAAAGAGAGTTTACCAGCGTTTAATCCACAAAGCATCCTTTCAGAATCTTCCATCTGTTGGTTGAAGCTGAAAAAAAGTATCGAATAGTTGCACTGTATGGAAGAAGTTTACTGCCTCTAAACAAGAGTCAATGGCACTTCTGCCTACCAGAGTTAGTGAATGGGTAGCACAGGGTATGTACATAGAAAACTAATTTTCCTCTAGAATTTTGTTCTGCATGCTCAAGACATATAGCTGCGTTATCCTGGACTGACCTCTGCATTTCGCAAAATCAAAATTGCAAACTTCACGTAAGTACTGCAACTCTTGCTTAGCCATACCTTCACCGGTATGACTTTGCAGCGCCAAAACGTCAAAAAGAGCTCAATGGGCTCTCCATCTACCACATATTGAAGAACAATGTTAATTGATCTATAAGTGAAATATCGGGTATTGACAAGCTGAAATAACCGGAAGTCTTTACTTAATCTATAATTACTTGATGATTTTTGGGGACATAATTTTAATCAGTTCTACACATATAGTTTGGGATACATAAGAAGGATTTCCTTTTCCAGAATTTCCTCATTTCGCAATGTGTGATGCTAAAATGGATAAAACTGACTGACCAACTCCAGCAGTGTGGGGATCAGATAAGATCATGTTAGTCATGAGCTATAGTGTGGGGATCAGATAAGATCATGTTAGTCATGAGCTATAGTGTGGGGATCAGATAAGATCATGTTAGTCATGAGCTATAGTGTGGGGATCAGATAAGATCATGTTAGTCATGAGCTATAGTGTGGGGATCAGATAAGATCATGTTAGTCATGAGCTATAGTGTGGGGATCAGATAAGATCATGTTAGTCATGAGCTATAGTGTGGGGATCAGATAAGATCATGTTAGTCATGAGCTATAGTGTGGGGATCAGATAAGATCATGTTAGTCATGAGCTATAGTGTGTGGATCAGATAAGATCATGTTAGTCATGAGCTATATGATATATTTCATTTATTTGTCCCTTTTGTCTTAAAGCAGTCGGTTATTTGTTATAATCAGAAAATGTGAAGAAAAAGAGAGAAAAATTAAATCTGATTGCCATATTGAAAAAAGTTATGCGGACGTTCGAAAGGAATTTTTGTCAAGGTTTTTTTGGCGGTGCGAATAGCATTACGAAAACGAACGAACTTAACCCTCTATTACACAACGTGACCATTTGGTAACAAAGCGAAATAATAATTATTTCACTAAAGCTGTATTAGTTTTTAATTTTTCAGACTGATTCCCCTTTTATTTTATCATGTTTTGAACTTTTATACCGGAGAACTCTTCACTTAGACCATTTCGTATTTTTGTAAGAGCAACTTTTAGTTGGTCACAGTGGGCTACACTTGTGTCTACCGAATCTAGTAAGTACAAGTTTTCGTTTTTTATCGCTTAATGAAAGTTTCTGTTCAAAAAAATATTAAATGGTAACATTAATGTTCCTACAAGGAATACTTAAGCTTATGTTTGATATTTGTCATCAACGTTTGATAAAATTTGAAAAAAATGGTATGTGATCATTTGGTAACAGTGCGTCTATGTGGTTATGTTGTGGTTTTTCTTGTTGGAAAATGACAACATACTAAAGCTAACATTTTATAAGCGATATAAATAATGTTTTATTTATAGAATATTTATAAATATCAAATATTTATGTTAGCCTTTTATACTTTTATAAAATTAACAAGTTTTACAATCTTTAATGTCAAATTAAAAATTATTTTAAAATTCTTTTTTATAAATAGAATTAGAAATATGGATGATAATCAATGATATACAACGTATATATTTTGTACTTTTTCTATTTGTTTTTTTTTCCTCTCAAGAATTCAAATACCAAAGTCATGTATCCATCAAGGTTTCATGGAAAAAATAAAGATGTACATGTTGTTGCCATTCCTGAGGACCCAGATGATAATGAACTATCTTAGGAAGATGACGATGACGTAGATGTAACTTTTAATCCAGAATCAGAGCACAACAGAGATTCAGGTAAATTTACATAATTTTAAAAATGAAATATTATGTCTTATATCTTTTGAAAGAATAATTAAATATCATTCAATACAATTGTTGACGTAAACACTAAAAAAATAATAATTCAATTTGTCCTTTTCAGACTCAACAACACCAGTCTCTGAGAGGGAAATGAATGAAGCACCTGGTAATTTTTTAGGTACTGCAGTCCAACCACAGGCAAAAGTATCAAATGGAAATTTTCTTAGCAGCAGAATTCTTTCCTCAAGATCCTGTTTTTGTTTTGTTTTATCGCTGTTGCAAAAGAGCATCAAAACCCTATAGACTACTTTAGGGAAATTATTGATGAATAAATAATGGATAATTTTGTAATACAATCAAACATTTACAGAGCTCAGACAAATATGAACCAATATTTGGATGCTAATGAACTGGAGCAGTTTACTGGAGTTTATTTATGATGAGCATCATAGTTCAAATGCCAAAAGCAGTTGTTACTGGGGAATTGATACTCGTTATGACAAGGTGGCTAATAAAAATATATCTATAACAATATAACCCCAACAGTTAAAAAAAAATGTGTGTGTTGTTCTATTACTGGAGTGATTCATAACTTTGAATGATACTTCTGTAAAATTCTGCCGTGTAAAATAGAAATGGTTATAGGAGCTTCTGGAAACATTGTGCTCCGTCTAGTTATCAATGTTACAAGTAAAAAATAAACAACACTCAATGATTGTTTTCAAGTGGATATTATGAATATGGCAGTAGTTCAGGCATGACTGATCTATAGGGATGCCTGTAGTAATGCAGATTGGGACCAAACAAATATCCTTTCTCTACTTGAGTTCAAGACACAGATCGCAATATGCCTAATAAAAAGGTAAAGTAGGGTTTAGAAAATGTGCTCATCATAGAGCCAAAGAAATGAGAGATCCTACTGCAGCTGTTTAACAAATACCAGTAAGACCTGACTATGTTGGGCATTTTCCTGAGCCAATTTACAAAAAAGAAAGATGCAAGAGACCAAATTGCGGGGAATTTTTTTAGAATTAAAAGTGTAAAAATTAGTAACATGTACTGATGTAATATTCAACTTTTCAAGACGCAAAAGTCAAACAGTTTCAGTACACTCAAACTAGATTTGTATGTAGGTGTATAAATGTTTACTGGCCTTTATGAAGGTATTTTATTAAAAAAATATTATTAGATTTTCCTTTATTTTTTTTTATGTTGTAAAATAATGATTTTTGTTATCCTTACAATTATTTTCATGAATTATTGAAGCAGTATATTCAACATATAAAAATGTAATTGTAATCAAATTAATTTTTACACTTATTATTGGTGTTCACAATTAAATCATCATCTTTTAAAATTATTATAGTTGTCATGTTCCTATATATTCTGTTTTACTTTTTTTTTACCTTTTAGACGCACTGTTACCATATGGTAACATACCAATAAAATCACAATTTTATAAAAATAGTATATTTTTCTTCCATATTATGTTTATATATGTCCAATAGACATATAATATCCAATCAAATATTTTTTCCCCATGAAAACCTAAAAGTGCGTAATATAGGGATATATAGAAAATTTTATTTTGTATGGATTGTATCCTATTGTAGGAACGAATAAAGTGGATATACACTTTCAGAAGATGTAAGAGCAAAGTAACAGCAGCGATTTGTTCACACGACAGATAAATATTTATTAATGTCTGACGTACAGAGTTTGCTGTTATTTCAAGTAGGAATTTATTTTAATGCAGACTTTTAATATTCATAAATAATACTGCTGGTATTTATATAACGAAATTAAATAAATTGTTACTATCTCATAAATTTTAAAATAAAATGTTTTTTTTAAGTCAAGTTTTTGATCAACATAATTAATTATTTTAAAAGGTGTATTATATCCCTTGATAAAAGAAAAAAGTTCGTGTCATAGACCATAAATAATTTTAAGGGAACTAACCCCTATAAAAAAGATAAAAAGTAAAACTCGGTAGGTTTCACTTTTAAGAGTGAAAATTTGAAATAACCTACACTAAAAATATTAATACAACATTTGCTGTCTTTCCTAATAAAAGGGACATTAAAATAGGAGTAAAATTATAAAAAAGTTGTAAAAATGTGTCGCCACAGCCCGGGGCCTGAAAAACGCGGGGCCCAAGGCGGTTGTCTAGTTTGCCTTATCTTATCTTATCTTATCTGTTTACAGACGCTCCTTCTATACAGAAGATTATTGCGTCCTACGCTTATCTATGGTTTGTGTTTAGTCCTGCATTTTTATTAGAGATTTAAATGTTGATAAAGTGTTGGTTTTCCTGGATTCTTCAGGCAACCCATTCCACGCCCGAATTCCGGACGGGAAGAAGGAAAACTTGTATGTGTTTGTTCTTGCATACGGAATAAGAAAGGTGTTTTTATCCTTATGTCTATCTGAGGGTTGTATTAAGTTATCTTTGTGTTGTATTTCTAAATTAGAATTAATTGCTTTATGTATGATTACTACTTTGCTCTTGGTTCTTCTATCCTCTAGTGTTTCAAGGTTTAATGATTTAACTAATGGTGTTACTCTTGTCAGTTTCGAATATTCTCCAGTAATGAATCTGGCAGCTCTTTTTTGAATTTTT